>OZ020190.1:74222675-74447890 GCA_963971165.1 Philopedon plagiatum
ATGGATTTTGCATTTCTCTTTTTACTTAATAAATTTTGACATAACTCGCTTAGTTTTTACTTCAATAACAATTTTCTTGGATTTGTCGCAAATTTATTTAAAACTTGATTTTCAAATTGCTCTCGATTTGATTTAATTAAATCACGATGCACACTCATCAGACATAATCCTGTTAGCCTTTCCTCTCCCATGGTACTTCTCAACCAAGTCTTCACTCTTCTAAGAGTACTGAAGGATCGTTCTACAGTGGCCGTGGTGCATGGAATTGTGATTAAAATCAAAAGTGCCTGTTTTAGGATGGGATAAAAAACATCGGTCTCGTCGAGAAGGTCAGTTATTTCGACGTCTTTTAGCTGGTCGTCAGTTGACTTTTTTTCCTTCCACAAATTATACCATAGGTCCATTTCCGCAGTAATATCATCCAATTGATAAAACTGGGTAAAATATTGTGCATTTTGTTCTACTTGATTGGTTTCCGTGTCGAGCATATATAATGGATGTATTTTTGTTAAGACAAACGCTGGAGTATGTTCTTGAGAAAAGCGAATATTTAAAGAGGCTATAATTGAATCCAGATACGGTATAATTAACGAACGCTTCCAGTAGTCACTATCACAGTCTGATGGAGGATTGTTTCTATGTATTTGCCTCTTGGTAATTCGAGGGATAGAAATTTCTATTTCCAATTCCAATGCAAAATCTTGTGCTTTTTTAAGTACTTCATCAGTAACTAGGTCGGCATCTTCACGGTTTTTCTTCAGTACGTTAAGGATTACGTTCAGATGTTCTTGCAACTTAATTAAATCCATAGTTTTTGATTGCAAGGCATTAACAACCGGCTCCAGTAAAGCTGAATATTTTGCAATTATAGTTAGGGCAACAATTAGTGAGGGTTTGGTAACGGCGGAATGCAACTGGTACGCAGATTTTCTCGTGGCGTAGTTTCCTTCGATAGACAGTTTTTCAAGTGATTTCACAATCTCGGGGAAATTTTGTGCAAATAAGCGAATACTTTTGTATTTTTCAGACCATCTAGTCTCACACAGTCGTGATAGATTAGGAGCGGAACTTCTGCGAGTGGTGGATTCCCTGCAAAAGGTTATACCATCCTTTACGGTGCCAATAGTGTTTCTAATTTCCGGAACATTATTTGCATCATTGACAACAAGATTTATTTTATGGTTTGAGCAATGAAAACATAATGCTCGTGTGTACTTTTTCCTTAAAATCGCTTGTACGCCACCCTCTTTGCCCGCCATTGTAGCGCAGCCATCAAAACCAAGTCCTACACAACTTAGCGGTAAAAAATTATGGCTAACCAAAAAATTGTCTATTGCATTGGCAATTGCTGGGGCATCCTGTGCTGTCAGCTCCACAAAACCCACAAATTCTTCTCGGACTTTTTTTTTACTTTCATCATAGAAACGCAAGCCAATGAATAGCTGCTCCTTTCCTGAAACGTCGGCTGCCTCGTCGGCTAAAACTGTGTAGAACATGGCTTTCTTAGCACCATTTATCACACTCTCCCTAATAACTTCGCCACATAAATATATCAGTTGGTTTTGTATTTTTGGTGACGTATAAACAGCATTTCTACGACACTTTTCCAGGTGATTCTTTAATTTGATGTCGCCCGGCTCAACTCGCAAATTCATTAGATCGAAAAAAACTCCCTCATCTGCTTCTTTTCCTCTTAGAGGCATATCGTGGGTGCCAAAGAATACTACACAGGAAATAATGGAGGCCAATATTTGCTTGTTCTCTTCGATTGTTTTTTGGTGGAAACTTTGAACTTGAATGTCCACAGGTATATTTTCGAGAAAGGCCTTTGCAGCAGCAGATGCAGATTTGTGAAAGTTATTGGTGGCATGTTTACGACAATCTTCGTGCATATTCCTAAACTTCGTAAATGGTCTGATCATAAATGAACCTACCACTCCCCTTACTGTCCCAGTGGAAGGAGGAAATAAAACACAGTGCTTACACAGAGCACCCTTTAGTCGCCTGGAATACACTAACCATGGTGGGTATTGATCTAACCAAGCATAATTAAATTTTCTTCGCAAATGACTGGCATCGGCTGCAAAATCGTAATTCTTGGGTGGAACCCACGGATTTTTTATCAACTCCTTTTTTCTTTCCATCGTCAGGTGAAATGTTTCTCCTACATAACGACCCAAGTCATTTTCGTGGCAACCATCATTCTCTTCAATTTCGGGATTGACTACAGAGGCAGATGTTGACGGTAAAGATTCTAAATTAGGAGCAGTGACTTTCTTACATCTCAAAGAATTTAACGGCTGCTCAGATTCAGTTTTAGATGAGCTTGGCGATGAAATTTGATCATTGTTATCATCGCTCCCGCTGCTACTGTCATGTTCTTTTTTCCTCTTGAGAGTTTTAGTAGCTGCAAAACACAATAATGCTGCTATTAGTATTTTATACAATGTGAGTGATATCCATGTTAGTGTTTTGTTTTACATGTAACATAGAAAAAACATTTTGTTTTTTTTAATTGGAATTTACAGATATTACAAAAAAGGAAATTTTTGTTAAAATTGTCAACACCTTGTATCTCAAAAGTTAAGATGTTTCGTTTAGGACATACGTTCATATAAAGTTTTTTTCTTAAATTGGGTCCAAGAACCACCCCCTTAAATATTAGCATGTTATTATGAAACACAACCTAACAGATTACCTATTATAGGAAATAATAGAAAATCACAAATGTCGTCGAAACTTACTAACTTTAACTTACCTGTTTGAAAAAATTTTCTGATATCCATTTATCAGTGTGGAGATACCGAGATGCCAGGAATAGGTAGATTCAGCTGATTTTCCAATAAGTACTGTAACGTTTTTAGCGTGGACTTGTTCGACTACGATGTGATAAAAACTGCCAATTAATTAAAACTATACTTTTATTAACACTTAACTAAAATTCTACTAATTTATTTACACTTTGATTAATTTATGTAAACACAATAACTAGTTTATGTAACGCCTTGTATTTATTTATAAAAGTCTTCTATTCTTTAACCCGGCACTGGCGAAATCTACCCTCGCCGCCCGACATTGTTCCTTTTATATCCGAAGCGCCTGCTTCTCGAATCGCCTCGAATTAGTCGGTGTCGGAAGGCTCATGCATTTTCCCCGAACCCGCCGCTCCGCAGCGTGTCTAAGCTTCGCGCTGCGTCTCGAGAATTCTCCACGCGGCCGGGAAGAGTCAGGGGCGGACTCAGGGTCATTTTCGTTACAGTACAATTTAATATAAATTTCTCACAATGTTTACTAGTGTAACGTAACTGCTAACTACATAGACGTTTATCAACAACTAAGTAAATTAAGTCTACTTGCAGTACTTGCACAAACAAATTAACATCCCTGATAGTGCCTACACCAAATGAAAATAATTAAATTCCATTAGAAAAACAACACAATACAACAAATTCACGACTTTGCAAGGTTAAGATTTCGACATTCCGAATACGGAGTCGGACGCATCGGATCGGAATGTCTCCCACTCCACTCTATAATGCGGTTGGCAAAACAAAAATAACAAACGGCATCGGCACTCGGCAGTGCACTCGGCTGACTCGGCAGGTGCAAATGGCCAGGGTCGTAATAGAAAATTCATATTTCTTGGCTAATTCCGCCAATTGCAAATCTAATAGGCTGTGCAGTGCGCTGCGTTTGACTTACGTATATGAATATATTTAGTAGTGGTGTCCTATATTTTTCGGTTTTGTAATTTTTTTAGTAAAACCATAGTGGTTTATTTTGATTTTTTTATTTTCTGCACTTAGCGGTGCTTTTTTATAATTTATAATCTTCTAGGGGGGGGGGGGCGCTGCCCCCCTGCCCCTCGCTGGGTACGCCCATATATATATATATATATATATATATATATATATATATATATATATATATATATATATATATATATATATATATATATATATATATATATATATATATATATATATACAGGGTGTCCCTGGATGGGGTTACCTATACCACAAATGGACCTAATTTTTTATTTTTCGACAAAAAGTTATTCTTAATAAAAATTTTTGCTTGTAAAAAAAATACGATTTGTGGTAAGAAAATTTAGTTATTATATACAGGGAGGTCAAAAACTTCAAAAATATAAATTTTACCTTAGGGTAGACTACTGTTAATTTTCATTGTAAAGAAAAATGCCATTTGAAAAAGTTGCTTAGAATTACATTTTTAGTGATAATCCAAAACTTCAGAAAAACTTTTTATTTTTGTAAAACAAATTTTTGTATTGAAATGTAAATTAAACTAAACGTTTTATTTACAAAGTTATTATTCAACGTGAAAGCCGCCAACTTCTACACACTTTTGTAGTCGTCTTTTAAACTCGTTATAAGTAGAATTAATCATCTGTTGATTTATTTCCGCGATAGCTTCACGTATTCTGTATTTCAAAATTTCAACATCATGATTTAAATTATATTTATAAACCTTTTCTTTTAAAATCCCCAAGGAAAATAATCGCATGCCGTTAGATCAGGGGATCGAGCCGGCCAGCGTATGGGACCATATCTACCCAGCCATTTTTGTGGAAAATGTCCATTAAGCCAATTTTGAATTTGCAGTGTCGAATGCGCGGGACATCCGTCTTGCTGAAAATAGGCTTTGCGTCTGTATTCTAAATTTTCTTCTTCAAACTCTGTCCAAAAATAAGTATTCAACATCTCTAAGTAAGAATTTTGATTAAGATTTACCTCAAAGAAGTAAGGCCCAATAATTCTATTTATTGTAATAGCGCACCATACATTTACTTTTTTGGCTTTTTGACTGTCTGTAGTGAGTGTAAACATCGGATTGTCTTGCGCCCAAAAGCGAGAATTTTGGGATGATACTATGCCATTTGTGTTAAATGTACACTCGTCTGAAAAGATAACACTTTTGTAAAAGTGTCTGTCTTCCACAATTCTTTCCCCAATATCTAAACAAAAGTCTAAACGGTGCGCATCATCACCTTCTTCTAGAGTATGAATTTGTTTAGGTTTGAAAGCTTTAAACATATTTTCTTTTAAAACTCTTTGGATTTCAGATTTGCTTATGTTAATTTGCAAGGATCTGTTTCTTAACGACGTTTTCGGATTTTCGGCTACTGAGTCCAAAACTAGCATGGTGGCTACATACTCCCTATTGTATGTTTTCTTAGTCTTCTTAAGGTTTTTTACATCTCCTGTATGATCAAACTTTCTGATTATTTTTTTAAACTCTGTCTACTAATTTCTACAGCGGGATATTTTTCATTGAACAATTCAATTGCGTGTCGGTAGGAAATGTTTCCTATACCATAGCATTGAACTAAATAAATACGTTGCTGTAAAGTAAGCATTATTGCAATTTCAGAATTAACAGACAGTAATATTTATTGCAAATGACACTGATATGACACTTCACTTTAAGTACCAGACAGGTATTTTGGTTATAGTATTCCTTACGAGATTCGAAAAAAACTGGGGCTTAAACAATTGATTTAAACAATACTTTTTTAAATCTTGAATCATGACTAGAAAGCAATTCTACACAACATTTTCTAATGAAATTTTCCTTAAAAACGAAAAATAACGATAGTTTACTCTTAAGTAAAATTCATATTTTTAAGTTTTTGACCTCCCTGTAAACAAAAACAAAAACAAAAACAAATCGTATTTTTTTTACAAGCAAAAATTTTTATCAAGAATAACTTTTTGGCGAAATATTAAAAATTAGGTCCATTTGTGGTATAGGTAACCCCATCCAGGGACACCCTGTATATATACACATATATACCTATATATATATATATATATATATATATATATATATATATATATATATATATATATATATATATATATATATATATATATATATATATATATATATATGTATATATATATATATATATATATATATATATATATATATATATATATATATAATATATATATATATATATATATATATATATATATATATATATATATATATATATATATATATATATATATATATATATATATATATATATATATATATATATATATACAGTGACCGGCAAAAAGTTGGACACATATGGGAAAAATTTTTATTATTGGAATATTGAAAAAACTTTTTATGCCGATTGTCTCTGCATGATGGGTAACCTAAAAATTCATTTTGACATTTGTTACGTGATTACTCGTTTGCAAAATTGAAAAAAATATATATTGTCATGGAAAACTGGTATTAGATGACAAGATATTGAAAAAAGTTATTAGAAAAAAGTGTTTAGATTTTAATTTTATACTCCTTGGCAAAGTCTGGAGCCAAAATTAAAAAAAAATATTTTACATTTTTTGACAAAAAAATGTACAATATTAGTTTCATATTCCCATGAATTTAATAAAAATGTGTTAAATGATCGAAAACCAAGGTAATAACCTATTATCTCAACATTTTTGTTATTACTTAAAAGTTTTATTTGATAAAATTTAAAATTTAGCTTTTTTCCATGTACTTGGGTGTGGCCAGGCCCTGTATCTGGCAACCATTTTGGTAGACACGTTAAAATTTCTTCAAAATTAGAGCAAACGGTCTTTCGTAAGCATATTGTTCCAGAAGTAACTATAAATGGTAAATATGGTTGCCAGATACAGGGCCTGGCCACACCCAAGTACATGGAAAAAAGCTAAATTTTAAATTTTATCAAATAAAACTTTTAAGTAATAACAAAAATGTTGAGATAATAGGTTATTACCTTGGTTTTCGATCATTTAACACATTTTTATTAAATTCATGGGAATATGAAACTAATATTGTACATTTTTTTTCAAAAAATGTAAAATATTTTTTTTAAAATTTTGGCTCCAGACTTTGCCAAGGAGTATAAAATTAAAATCTAAACACTTTTTTCTAATAACTTTTTTCAATATCTTGTCACCTAATACCAGTTTTCCATGACAATATATATTTTTTTCAATTTTGCCGGCAAACGAGTAATCACGTAACAAATGTCAAAATGAATTTTTAGGTTACCCATCATGCAGAGACAATCGGCATAAAAAGTTTTTTCAATATTCCAATAATAAAACATTTTCCCATATGTGTCCAACTTTTTGCCGGTCACTGTATATATATATATATATATATATATATATATATATATATATATATATATATATATATATATATATATATATATATATATATATATATATTGTCGCGCTAGGGGTCGTCAGGGTTGATAAAATAGGCTGCGGTTTACCAAAACACTTATATTGATATCAGGTACAAGCACAATAATACACTTACGTTACTAAGTTGGGTAGCGTAGGGGGCAGCTTCTAGCCGAGTACTTTGTCAGCCTAAAGGGCTGGCGCTATTCGTACTATGCGTACTATTCGTGCGGCACCACAGTGACGCCTCCCCGTCGGGACACGACGCCCTCCCTTTGCACCTCGCTGGTACGCTTTTTATATGAATCCCCCAAGAACAGTTTATACTAACAGTTCAAACTGGTCAGGGTTCATAAAATAAAGGCGAGGCCAGCGATATGCAATCGCAGCACGTAGAGTGGTTTCCGAAATGTTAAATAAATAATATGAAAAATGTATAGAAATTTGGAAAAAATGATGAATATCTGGGGAAATATGACATTTCCCCCGCGCCTGTAAAAGCTAGCCCCTAGCTTTAAAAATTTACACAATACATATATACAAAATATCACATATTTACAAAATACAAATATACAAAACGGAGATAAATAAAATATACAATAAACAAACATAAAAACATTATTAATAAACAAACAATTGGAGCTCGCAGGCTCCGTATTTATTTGGGTGAAATGAGGAATGGTAAAACTAGCTTAAAAATGAAGAATAAAAATGGTTACTGTCCTGGTAGTCTGGTTCACATTTACACACTTTCTTTACAAAGTTCTATTATTAGGGAGTTCCAACACGTTACTGATCGAATAGCCTACACACCGACAAAACCCGACACATCCTAGGCGTTGAGGCTCCTTGTCATCTGCTTCTTGCTCAGACGCAGCGGTCACGGTTCCTGTGTCCTGGGGGTGGGATCGGCTAGTTTTGTTGCCGACTCCCAGTGCAGCAGGGGTCTCCCTCCTCCAAAGAGTTCGGCCACCCGGACTTTGGGTGTCGTTGAGTGCCGTTACTAAGCCGTGATTGACGGGAACTTTGCTGGGCTGATCCTGAGGGTAGTTGTGATCAACCAGTGTCGTCACGGCTCGTTGTGCAGAAGTTCGGTGTTTGTGAGGGAAGACCAGGCTGGCGAGCCATGGTGGACCGTGCGTGGCTGATGCATGACGCTGGCTCTGTGGATGCGAGCGGCGACTGGCCTTTGGGTTTTTGGTGTGTTTTGTGGCTCTCGATCCAGGTCGTGTGGTCTCCCAATGGTACATGGAAAAAAAAGACTACCGGCAGTTAAAAGGAAAAAAAACAGTTTATAAATAATGAAAAATAATGAAAACCTACATGATACTATGATGTTTAAGTAAAAGTAGACAGGCTAAGAACATTCACCCGGTTTTTACATAGAACTTTTATTGGTGTCTAAGTATTACTCTTTTGGAGACAGAGAGACATCGGTCTCTAATTCATCAGGGAAAAACAAAATTATACACATTTACATAACAATTTAAAACCCAAATATAGCGTAATCAGAATGGAGAGCAAACATTAACGGGGAAGGATACAATGACCGAACTGTTTCGGGTTCACTTCCCTGGGTCCAATATCATAAAGGAAACACCTGAAGCCTGGAGATTTGGAGGACCTAATGAAGCTCCCAACAGAGCTCATAGGGACAACTGGCAGGCTGCTAAGAAGGTGATATCCCCTGAAAAAATAAAATGGGCTATAAACTCATTTGAACCCTACAAATCTCCGGGTCCCGACGGAGTTTGTCCAGCGTTGCTACAGCAGGGATTAGACCTGCTTGTTAGCAAGCTTTGTCATATACTAAGAGCCAGTCTGGCCCTAGGCCACATACCGAGGATTTGGAGACTGACCAAAGTGGTATTCATACCGAAACATGGGCGTCCCAACTACTCGGTCGCCAAGGCATTCAGACCCATCAGTCTAATGTCCTTCATTTTAAAGACGCTAGAAAAACTGTTAGATAGGCATATAAGGGATGAAATAATGGGGGACGGACCATTCCATCAAGACCAGCATGCCTACAGAACAGGACGATCGACCGAATCAGCACTCCACCAGCTAGTTAGCAGAGTGGAGAACGCGATAGGTAACGGAGAAGTGCTTCTCGGAGCATTTCTGGACATTGAAGGAGCGTTTGACAACACATCCTTCACATCTATAACCAGAGCAATCAGGGGCATCGGGCTAGATGAGACCTGCTGCAGATGGGTAGAGAGTATGCTCAAAAGCCGGGTAATCTATACAGACCTACTCGGTGAAACTTTGGCAGCCCGGGTGGCAGGGGGATGCCCTCAGGGGGGGGTTCTTTCCCCCCTCCTCTGGAACCTGGTAATGGACGGGCTTCTAAAAGAACTAAGTCAAAGGGGTTATTCGATCCTGGGCTACGCAGACGACCTGGTCATAACGACTCAAGGAAAATTCAACACAACCGTGAGGGACTGCATGAGGAGCGCCCTCGCCGTAGTGGAAAAATGGGTAGGACAGGAAGGACTTAATGTAAGCCCACACAAGACTGTCATCGTCCCGTTCACTAACCGCAGGAAAAAGGAGGGGCTCGGTCCTCTAACCCTGCGAGGAGTCACAATTCCACTGCAGGAAGAGGTAAAGTATTTGGGGGTAACACTGGACTCAAAACTTACCTGGAACAAGCATGTGGACAAAACCATACGAAAAGCGGAAATCACCCTTGCGGTGGTCAGACGAACGTATGGGAAAACATGGGGTCTCTCACCAAAGATGGTGCACTGGCTGTACACCAGAGTGGTGAAACCCGCAATAACATATGCAGCCTTGGTCTGGGGGACCAAGGCAACGCAGAAAACAATAATGCTCAGGCTCAGCAGTCTGCAAAGACTAGCCTGTCTGGGCATTACAGGGGCAATGAGATCGACCCCTACCTCAGCGATGGAGAATCTCCTAGACCTTCCTCCCTTGCACCTGGTCATCCAGGGAGAGGCGAGGATGGGTCTCTATCGACTGCAAAACACTCTGCCCTCTTCATTACGGAAAAGGGCGGGACATGAACTCATAAGAGAGAAGATTGGAGGGCCCGATTTAGAAATGAGATCGGACTACATGACTCCAAAATTCCAATACAACATCCCCTACGAGGTAGTAATAGCGGATCGCAGGGAATGGACTTCGACAAACCCAGAGTTTCCTCCGGGGGCAATCATATGGTACACCGACGGATCAAAAACCGAAGCGGGAACCGGAGCAGGAGTACATGGGGTCGGACCAAGGAGGGACATGTCCTTTTCCTTGGGGAAGTACCCCACGGTATTCCAAGCAGAAACCTACGCCATCTTACAATGTGCGCTGGAAAACAATAGGAGGGCTTATTCAAATAAGCGGATCTATATCTGTTCAGACAGTCAGGCCGCTTTGAGGGCACTCTCATGCCACAGAGTCACTTCGGGACTGGTATGGGAGTGCATAAACGATCTTGGCGCGCTAGCTGCCAGAAACTCAGTGAAGCTCATGTGGGTACCGGGACACAAGGGCATCACTGGTAACGAAAAAGCCGACGAACTTGCTAGACAGGGATCGGCTACACCATACATTGGCCCAGAACCATCTCTCGGGGTGCCAAAGTGCACGGCACGAGAGGCGGTAAACAGATGGATCAAACAACAACACAAAGTCCACTGGAATGGAGTACAGGGACTGAACCACAGCAAGGCCGCTATAGGAAATCCCAATCCTAGACTCACCAGGCAACTGCTAAATCTGAGCAGGATCCAGTTGAGGACAATCGTAGGGGTACTAACAGGACACATGGCTGTAAAGGACCTTCTCAACAAAATGAAACTGTACCAGGGAGACCTTAGCTGCAGACTATGCGGTAGGGACAGGGAAACAGTTCAGCACATTATATATAATTGCGAGTCACTAGATCGCAAGCGCCACCAACTGTTCGGGCAACCAAAGTTAGAACCGGAGGAATTGATCACCCGCTCCCTTGTGGACCTGTACAGGCTTGTGCAGGAAACTGGGATAACAGAGTGGGTGTAACAAAAGTTATTGGGTAGGCACAATAGGCCTCTAGTGGCCGCAGTGCTTCCGGTCTCGGACGGAGCCCAAGGGAAAAAAAAAAAAAAAAAAAAAAAAAAATAGCGTAATCACATCATCAAATATTTACCATATTTACCATCCTATTTGTTCATCAATAAAGTCACATAAATTTCAAATACAACTTGCATATAAATCTTAATATTTCATATAAGTCACATAAACTTCAAATACTACTTGCATAAAACTCTTAATATTTCGCATAGGCAGACATTCAACCCTATATGAAGGTCATCTTCCATGTCTCCCTATACTCACATAATGACTCTTAGTCATTTAAATAACGGTATACATACCACCATCGAGTAGGCGAACATTCAGCTCTATGCTCAGGGCCATCTTCCATGTTCCCCTACTCGGAAAACATATTATGACTTTTAGTCATAAATAAAATAAATAATCATATACATAACACATATCACCATCAAATAGGCGGACATTCAACTCCGTGTTCAAAGTCATCCTCCATGTCCCCCTATTTGGAAAACATATGACTTTCAGTCATATAATCAAATAAATACCCGATTACAAAATGCATATGGTAATCATTATTGTACGCTATATTTAAATTTATTTAATAATAATATTCGACTTAAAAAAAGAAGTTGGATTTGTAAAAAAATTCTGACCCTGATTTATGTTTCAATGTCTCAGTCATAAAATATACCCTTGTTTTTGTTTCACTTATTTTCATTAGACACCGTATATTACAATTTAACTTTAACAACAATACCTGGGTGAATATATTATATATTATATTTGAATGGCGCTTAGATATGAAAATATGTTTATAAAAATAACGATACTATTTGTATAACACTTTGTTAATAATATTACATGCTTAATTGATAACATAACAAGCCCATGAACCTTGTGTATTGAATTTCAAAATACACTTTAAGTTCATGAGCGACGACCTCAATGTCAAAACAAAATATTATATTTCATTGTCGCCAAATAAATTTAAAAATTTCCTTTTTAATCTCAGGGCCCTTAATTGTTGCTCGTTTGAAATAAAAATTTCTACGGGTAGTGTATTTGGTAAACCTAACGATGTGCCGTTATTAACAACCCTCAACTTCTCTTGCCTTTTTCGTTCTCTTTGAATCTTGTTAAGCTTCCTACGGGCCATAAAAATTAAATAAAAGGGATAACAGGAATAAAAGGGTTGAGGGCAGTTTAGTGATTAACCCCAATATATAATAATTCTAGCCTCGCCAGCGTTAACGGGCACGAGGTGGAACTACTTCTATATTTAGCAGTCCATGTAATCTAGTCTCGCCAGCGTTAACGGGCACAAGACAGGAAAACAGTAGACGCTTTGAGGTGGGATTTATAGTAAACCTAGCCTCGCCAGCGTTAACGGGCACGAGGTGGGTTTTCCTATAGGTTCTGTTTGGATAATTTTAATCTCGCCAGCGTTAACGGGCACAAGACAAAATTATGTCAAACGTTTTTTGGGATGAGAATGGGGTAGGAAAATTATATAGACGTAAAAAGCACTGTAAAAATTCCCCTTAAAACCACTGTAAAATAAATACCCTTTAAAAACCAATATAAAAAAATACCCTGAAAAAAACACTGTAAAAATTCCCTTTAAAAAAAAATCACTGTAAAAAATAATTTGACAAAAAAAATGCACTATAACGCCCTGAAAAAAACACTTTACAAATGCACTGAAAAACACTAAAATGACCTGAAAGAGATAGTAAAAAGTTATAAAACACAAAAGGCCCTTGGCAAGTTAGGAAGAACTTACCAACGAGAACGAACCAGGCGCCTCCACCAAATGTCGCGCTAGGGGTCGTCAGGGTTGATAAAATAGGCTGCGGTTTACCAAAACACTTATATTGATATCAGGTACAAGCACAATAATACACTTACGTAACTAAGTTGGGTAGTGTAGGGGGCAGCTTCTAGCCGAGTACTTTGTCAGCCTAAAGGGCTGGCGCTATTCGTACTATGCGTACTATTCGTGCGGCACCACAGTGACGCCTCCCCGTCGGGACACGACGCCCTCTCTTTGCACCTCGCTGGTACGCTTTTTATATGAATCCCCCAAGAACAGTTTATACTAACAGTTCAAACTGGTCAGGGTTCATAAAATAAAGGCGAGGCCAGCGATATGCAATCGCAGCACGTAGAGTGGTTTCCGAAATGTTAAATAAATAATATGAAAAATGTATAGAAACTTGGAAAAAATGATGAATATCTGGAGAAATATGACAATATATATATATATATATATATATATATATATATATATATATATATATATATATATATATATATATATATATATATATATATATATATATATATATATGCAAAATGTCTTATACGCCTCCAAAATCGGAGGCCAGAGCGAATTTGCGTGTATAACGGATATATTTGTAGATTTAAGTGAGCAGAAGACGTTTCAGAAATTTTTGTTTGGAGGCATATTCGGTCGATACACATGAACAGTTACACAATGCAGTTCACAATATTTTATCTACGGGGCGCCACCGTTTTATACGCATATAAACTTTAATTAATGGTACTGACGCATTCACCTCCACATGCTCTCCGTACCATTATGCCTCTGAAATATGGCAACAAGGTAAGGAGGCCAATTAATAGGGAAGATTTAAGCGTGTGTATATAATTTACTTTTATGATTATTTTATATTTTAAAATAGTTGCTGAAATTACGATTGGGGCTCCGAAAATGTACGTATGTGTATAAGATCGGTGAGCGCTTTGATATAAGGGTCTGTGACATTATTTGTACGGTTTTTGTATGATAAGTGAGGGATAAAATAGATAATAGGTACTCTTATTACTAGTGTATGTTACAGTAATAAAACCTATTTGAAATTTATTTTTGCTAAATTGTTGTCACGCTCTAACACGAAAAATTACCAAGTCTAAACAAAAAAGATATTGCCCATATTTAGAGGGATGTCCACTATTGGTGTCGAGATTATGCTTAAGTTCGTATATTGTACAGAGGCGTGGTCACAAATTAGGCACAAGAGTAATATAACAAATATTATAGAATTTTTCTTTAATTTAATATAATATTAGGAGCTTTTAATATTCTTTGTTCTCTATTTAAAGAGCATGTTTTCGTCTGTTTCTGAGCTAAACTTACAGACACGCCAATGAAGGTGTAACTTTTACTGCTCATAAAACAATTTCTACCGTTAAAATTTCACTAAAACTAGAACTAGTTCTTGGACTTTAAAGGAAGTCTGAAAAGTGTTCGAATGATGGTTTTTCAATCAATCGTTCATACCACCCTTCTGTTCTAGTTATCAAAATTACCATGTTATTTTTGTTTAAATGTACCCGACACTGAAAAAATGCGACAAAAACTTTTTATCGTAATATTTAGCGGCGTAATATAATAGACACATTATAATTATCGGTAACAACAAATGAGATTTTGCGTAAGTTTGATTGAAACAAGGGCTTGGAAATGTATACTTTTCGAGGCGCTGGCGAGTCCGTTTGCACAGGTTTTTAAAAACGCTATTGTTAAATTTCAGCGGCTAACATTTGTTGGCGACTAGCATTAAATGTTGGTCGCTGATTTCATAGAAGAACAACATTCAACAACAGGTTTTTTAGAAACGTGTACCAACGTCGGTCGTCAGTACCAACGTCGCATGGGCGCACACAGAAATTTTAAAGTTGTATATCTCTGCTGCTACTTACGGGACCCATACCAAATTCAGGGGTTTTGATTGGGTCGACGAAATGATGTAAAATATGTTTAAAAAAAATAATAAATGAAATACCTAAACGTGTTCATTTTTTTCTCAGGGGGGCCAAGCACAAATGTAACTTTTTTTCGCATATTTCAAAATATTTTTATTTCTTTACCAAAATATTCCTAGTAGGCTCACTATCAAATCCCCTGAATTTGGTATGGGTCCCGTAAGTAGCAACAGAGATATACAACTTTAAAATTTCTATGGGCGCCCATGCCAACGTGTACTGACGACTCGAAATGTACACGTTTGGAATCGCCTTGTCACTATTTTTTAAAGACTAAAAAATTATATTAGAACATGACAATTGCTTCGACACAAGGTACCTTCTTTACATGGTATAGCACAGTGTTATACCATCTGAAGAATACTTATATTAGATCATGACAATTGATTTGACACACATGTGATTTTTTAGTCTTTAATAAATAGTGGAAATTATAACATTACATTTTGTTATTCATTTTGTGTTAAAAATGGGTTTCCATCAAGTATTGGCTACTTTAATTGCATATATCTATCACTTGTTTTTGGTTATCGACGTAATCCATCAGAACTGTTACAGTAATGCGTTGTCTGTTAGATTTAAGAACTTAAAAGACACTAAAACTTATATCTTAGGATAGAAACCCACGCACGGACTACAATTTTTATCATGATGTCTTATACTGAACATGTTTCAAAGATGGTTCGAACATAACTAGGTATAAGCGGGCAAGCCGCGGGTAACAGAAAATTAATATTATGGGTTTTAACGAGACTAATTTTATTTGAATAATTGCCTTGGTAGCCATTATATTAATTATGAAAACCAAGATGTCAGTTTAATATGAAAACGTTATGCTTCTATGCTGTAAATTTAAACATTTGTTTTTAATAATCCAAATTTATTGTGATGATAAAAAAGTTTTAACGACTTTCTGCTAGTTCTACAGTGGTATGTCAGGAAATTTGAACAGGGTATGGAAGTTAAGCACCTGGATTTTTATTTTTCTATCGTTAAAATTTCACTAAAACTGCAATTAAAGTTTTTGGACCTTAAAGGAACATCTAACAGATGTTTGATGAAAGTTTTTCGATCAAACATTCATATCAAAACCCTTCTGGTTACCAAAAGTACAATGTTATTTTTGTTTAAATGTACCTGACACAAAAACATGCGGCAAAAAATTTTTATCGTCATATTCAGCAGCAGCGTAATACAATCCACCCTTTATCTGTAACATACATGTGCAAGAAATGAGGTTTTGCGTGATTTTTTCTATGGGGGATCAATTATTGAAACAAGCGACCGCGAATGTATAATTTTCTAGTCGTTGGCGAATACATTGGTACACGTTTTTAAAAATGCTGTTGTTAAATTTCAACGTCTAACCCTTGTTGGCGACTACCATTAAATGTTGACCGCTGATTTTCAACAATAGGTTTTTCTGAAACGTCTACCAATGTCGGTCGTCAGTAAGATAGTACCAACGTGAACTGACGACTCGAAACGTACACGTTTGGGATCGCCTGGTTAAATAATTGACCCCTTGACTCTTTAAAAAAACTTTAGTTATTTTGACCTTCGGGTACTTCCTTTTATAATAGTAGTCAATGCACTATGCTTTTGCCACAGTAAAAATATTAATTTTTCGGGAATATAGTAAATAAAACAAAGATTATAAACGAAAAAAATTATTCTCGGAATAAAGCATAGGTACAAATAGGAAAACAAAAAAAAACATAAAAAATAGTTTAAATTAATTAAAATCTAAATTATTTTGTTCGATCGGCGTTATAAACAAACGTTTTTACTTGAACCCAGCTTTTGTTACAAACTATTCTAGGGTATCTTTCGATAAGCTGTACACATTCAAGTTTCTTGGGCGCTTTCTTTAATATAATATTAAAATTGCTTTTTACAATGTGAGCTTGGTCGCTTGTCCATGGCGTTTTCCCTTTAGCGATAGCTTTTGTTGATTTTGCAGGAGGTTCACCTAAATCAGAATTTTACTATTATAATAATACCAACAGGGCCGGACCCAGGGCTAGGCGACCCAGGCGACTGCCTGGGGCGCCAAAACCACTCAAAAATAAAGAATCTAAAAAATTAAAGATGTGCCATGTAAAGGGCGGCATGGGGCAATATTATTAGGTATTAAAATTAACGATTTAGTATTTAGCAAGAAGATCCGTGCGGAGCAAGATCTAACAGGCTTTTTTCATCCCTATATAAAAAGGAGTCAGACTTAAAACAATGCATTATTTGCAATTGCAAATTATCGCCGGAAGCATAAGAAGAATAGTAATTGTTAGGTCGAACATTGCCCTCAGTGTTTAATATTTTTGAGGATAAGTACCTGAATTTTTTAAGTAGGGTTAATTACTGTTTTTTTTTTAAATACATTTAAGCTAAAATATTTTTAAAGTTTTACGTAAATAAAGTAAATGGGTTCTATACGTATATCAAATTATATGTATATAAATTTTTTAAATATGGAGGCGCCAAATTTGTGTTTTGCCTCGGGTGGCAAAAACACTAGGTCCGGCTATGATACCAAGAAGCAAGCAAAAGAAATTAATTATTTTAGAATTCCTTTATAAAAGTACCTTTTTGCAGATTATACGGTGTGATAAAAAGGAAAATAATATGACGTTCAACAAAAGAACATTTTTAAAAACATTTTGAGTTTCAAAATATAAAAAGTATATTTTTAGTGGAGAATGGTGAACATATTTTAGACAAACGCATTTATGTCACAGTTGCACTAGCGCAATGGCGAGGAAATCTTGATTCGCTCTTTTTCACCTTATTTAAATATGTAACAACTTTACTATGTATATTTGAAAAATACTTTTGTGCTTTATTTGAGCCTTTGCATAAATATTAGGTTTTTAATGCTTTGTTGCACCAAGTTTATTTTCTGTTTTTTTTTTATTAATACCAGCCTCATTTCTGAAACAAAGAAAACTTTTAAAAAGCTATAAGTTAAAAACTGGACTTTAAACAAAATCACTGAATTTGGACACAGGCTTACAGTGGGTAGATAATTTATCATGTAGTTTGGGAAGTAACCTATACCCCAGATAAAGGGCCTATACCTTGACTATTAGGTAACGTGAAAGGTAGTGTAAGTACTTCGTCATCATCGTCAGATCCTTCTTCCTTCATCTAGAGATGTTCCTCTATATAATTCAGCCCCCTTCTCCGTATAGACGGAGAGCTGGTAGACATTTTTGGGTAGGTATTTGAGGCACTGTGAAAAGGTGTTCAAAACTTCTTCTAGTTATACCTGAATTCGAAAATGCAGACCTGGCTGAAGGGTGGCGGGGCTTAAGCGACCCTTAAATTTTTAAAAAAGCCAAATTTTTTTTTTCAAAAAATGTTCTTGATGCATTTTGTAATTTTACTATCTTAGAATTTAGTATTTAAAAAGTTGAAAAATGAAAAAGCCAGATCATTTATCCGGGTCGCAAACTTTGCCAGGTGTTTACATAATTATTTTTCAAGAAAATCGAAAAAATATACTTGAGGCACTTCGAAATTTTTACAGGATAATATTTGTGACTAAAAATAAATATTTACAAAAAGACAGGTCGTTTCGGTAGGACCTTTTACGTGCCAGGTGTGTGAGAATGTTCAACGTGAGTGCGAGTTAATAGCGCTATGCGTAAGTTGAAGTGTGAGAGAGCGCGTATATCGCCGTTGTCTGGAGGGGAAGCACGCTGCGGTGGGATTGGCTCCCGCAAGACCACGTGACTTACAGCACCAATGCGGTCTTTAGTAAGAATTTTGGAGTAGTTATAACCTTCTCAGTCGTAATTTTGTTATTTTAAAATTTTTATATATTTATCTATAAATGAAAAAAATTATAGTATGTTGTACATATTTATTGATGCGCAACATAACTAAGCAAATAAAAAAAATGTTCCTTCTGATTACTTTAATTCAATTTAATTTTTATTAATTTTTATGAAATACGGTAGATTTGAAAAGTGAATGAATATAAATATCAAATTGCATAATAAAATCAATTGAAATGAATTTATAAAAAACGTATAAAAATATCGTTTTATATTATTCATCGTCGGAATGTGTTTTTGTTTCCAGCACTTCGTTACTTTTTTTCAATGTCTTTTCATTAAAAAGAATTATTTTTTCAGTGTCTTTTGCGCAAATAACACACACGTTTTTTGCACTATAAAACACGGGTTATACGTTGTAGTATACGAGTGAGAACGTTATAACTACATTATACTCCAAAATTCTTACTAACGACCGCATGGGTACTGTAAATAGGGTTACCAGATTCGAAAGACTAATTTCCGGGACGCCCTGTCAACCAAAAAAAAAAACAAAAAAAAACGCTCCATGGTGTAGTCAAAACATTTACCTATGCGCTTGGCCAAAAGAACGACGGTAACATCGTTTACAAATACTACTTACATATATTTATCGCTAGACTTGGCAAGTTTTAACAATTTTTCGTCTTCAGGCCCTTTTAAAAGGGACAAAAATTCCGAGCAAGTCTAACTGGAATTAATTCGAATTAGCAGCTCGGCTGCAAGTTGTTTATTTTTGTTTGATTAAAGATTTCCGGGATAGTACAGTAAAATTCCGGGATTTTTCCGGAATTCCCGGACGTCTGGCAACCCTAACTGTAAATCACGTGGTCTTGCGGGAGCTAATCACACCGCAGCGTGCTTCCTATTGAGACAACGGCGATATACACGCTCTCTCACACTTCAACTTACGCATAGTGCTATTAACTCGCACTCACGTTGAATATTCTAACTCACCTGGCAGGTAAAATGTCCTGCCGAAACGACCTGTCTTTTTGTAAATATTTATTGTTAGTCACAAATATTATCCTGTAAAAATTTCAAAGTGGCTCAAGTATATTTTTTCGATTTTTTTGAAAAATAATTTTGTAAACATCTGGCAAAGCTTGCGACCCGGTTAAATGATCTGGCTTTTTCATTTTTCAACTCTTTAAATACTAAATTCTAAGATATTAAAAATTCAAAATGCCTCAGAAAAAAATTGGCTTCTTTAAAAATTTAAGGGTCGCTTAAGCCCCGCCACCCTTCAGCCAGGTCTGCATTTTCGAATTCAGGTATAACTAGAAGAAGTTTTGAACACTTTTTCACAGTGCCTCAAATACCTACCCAAAAATGTCTACCTGCTCTTGGACCAATAAGTAATAATAGTTTTGAAATTTTTGCGGTCTGATACACATCTTGGGGTAGCCTAGTTTTTGGTAAATATATTTAGAAAAAGATAATATAGGGTGTTCGGAAAATGCATTAGGAATCTTGGAGCGGTGATTCCACATGGCAAACTAATTGTAGTGCCCCATAAAAAAAATTGGGTTTGATTGGGTAATAAAAAAATGGCATAGGGGCAAATTAATAAGTCATCTGCCCAACTAATAATAACAATTACCATTTTTTTATTTAAATCAGATTTTAACAACTACTTAATCGTTAGAGCAAAAAGATTAAAAAATTTGATTCAAATGAAAGAATGGGAATAAATTCGTACTATTAATTTGCCCGATGACTTATTTACACAATGTCATATTTTGTTAAATTTGAAGCGCTGCTACTTAATTTGTCGATGAAAGTAGAAAATTTAATTTAAAAAATAAAAACTTTAATGCCGATTTGCGACTAACCGGTGAGGTCTATCGACTTAAATGAAGAGTATATTATTTGTTACATTTTTATTGCCTTTAAAAGACACCTTCATTTTTGCATTATCTGTGGAAATAAAAAATATTAAAAAATGGGTTTTGAGTTTTAGGTAAAGTGCCCTCCAGCGACAAAGCAGTGATATACTTCAGGACTATAGAGTCCACTAAACTTACTTCGTATGCAATTTTTTAATTTAATATGTAAAAGGTTAAATCCAGTATGACAAAAAAGTATTGAAATGAAAAAACATTTGTTTTGACTTTAAGAATTTTAACAAAGACTTGTTTGATCAGGAAATGCAGGGGCTTGACTTTGGGGATGTTTTGCGCCAGCAGACTATGGATGCTAAGCTTGATGTTTTTAACCGGCGGCTAACTGAAGTGTATGATAGGCACGCTCCATTAAAGACTTCTAAAATTGAACGCAAATTTAGGCCCTACATCTCAGATACAATAAAAGAAATTATAAAGTTGAAAAAGAAAGCATTTAATAAATATAAAAGAACTAGTAACATTGTACACAAAAATTACTATCTTGATATTAAAAACTACTTATCTTTTGCAATTCGCAGTGAAAAAAAAGCATATATGTCATTTAAATTAAATAGAGTACAAAAAGATTCCAAAAAACTGTGGTCCAATATTAATAATTGGAATATACACTCCAAAAGTAATGATGAAATCCCTAATCACCTAAAAGAGGTAAACAAGATAAGCGACCACTTTGCGAATGTCAGTCAGTTGGCCGTCCCGGTTGATAATGCAACGCTTGAGTATCTAAAAAATAACAAAATGAATGGACTGGGTGATAATCGTTTTAATTTCAAAAATGTTTCAGAATATGATGTATACAGGGCGTTTGCACGAATTAAGTCAAAGAGTATGGGTGTAGATGGTGTGAGTCATAATATGCTGTTGTTTAGCATTGACCATGTCTTAACGGTCGTCACTGAGCTATTTAATTTGTGCTTACAAAATGGAGAGTTTCCAACATTATGGAAGACATCCATTGTCAAGCCTCTGCCAAAATCCCCTAAAATAGAAACAGTAACTGAGTTGAGACCAATTTGCCTTCTGCCAATTCTAGCCAAAATGTTTGAATTACTTGTGTGTGACATGATCAATGAATTCATTTCTGAAAATGATATATTACCGGATATACAGTCGGGTTTTAGGAGGAACCGCAGTACAGCGACTGCACTCAGTAAAGTAACAACGGACATCGCGAAAAATATGGATGCTTCCAGGGCGTCTTGCTTGGTTCTCCTTGACTATAGCAAGGCATTCGATCTTATTAATCATGAAATGCTGATTGCTAAGGCCGGGTACTGCGGCTTCTCCAGGCAGGTGTGTGTGTGTCTATCGGGTTACCTGCTCTCGCGTGCACAAATAGTGGAGCTGG
This sequence comes from Philopedon plagiatum, assembly GCA_963971165.1. NCBI lineage: Eukaryota > Metazoa > Arthropoda > Insecta > Coleoptera > Curculionidae > Philopedon > Philopedon plagiatum. The sequence goes on from OZ020190.1 coordinate 74,244,778, forward strand.
ACGGAGCGAGATCGGAATCAGTGTTTGTAGAATATGGTGTTCCACAGGGAAGCATTCTTGGCCCATTATTATTTAACTTATACACTGCTGACCTGCCCAGACAGGTAAAATTCTGCTCAGTCCATCTCTACGCAGATGATACACAATTGCTGGCTAGTTTTGCGCTTGAGGATGCTTCCTGGGCTATCCAGGAGATTAACAATGATCCAAACGAAATTTTCAAATGGTCTTGTAACCATGGGCTCAGACTCAATGCAATAAAAAGCAACTATATGACAGTTGGTTCTGATATGGTCCGAAACAGATTTAATCTATATAATTTCAATACCCTGCATATTGATGGATGCCTGCTGCCATCTGTTGGACAGGCTAGAAGCCTGGGTGTCATATTTGATGAGCATTTGAACTTTGAGCCTCATGTTAAAAAAAAGCTGTGTTCTGTGTACATCAAATTAAAAGGCTTATATTCGTTTAAGTATCTTTTGCCTGAAAAGCTTAAACTCATGCTGATTGAGTCCCTCATCTATCCTCAGTTAGATTATTGTAATGTAGTATACTACAAATATTTAACCGTTGAGTTGCAAAACAAGATTCAGCTCGCACAAAATGCATGTATCCGTTTTGTGTACTGCATTGATAAATTTGATCATGTTACTCCGGTTTATGTTGAAAACAACCTTCTTAAATATAAATTTCGCGCGATGCTCCATTTTGGTGTATTTCTTTACAAGATCTACAAATTTAGATGCCCGAGTTACCTTCGGGAATATATAGTACCAAGACAAGACGTTCACAATTTAAATCTCAGGAATATGATTAGGTTTGATATACCTCAGCACCGTACATCGGGGTTTAGATGTTCATTTGCCTTTCAGGCCGTAGAACTTCTCAACTCGGATGCTTACAGATTCATTGAAAATAACTCTCTTGTCAATTTTAAACGTAAATATAAATCTTACTTGTATCAAAGCATGTTATAGTTGAGGGTAACTATGTACTATTGTACTTTTTTCCTCTCGGTTCTATTTTTGTGATCTTGATTACTGGTGTTACTATGTACTTAGGTTAGTGATTATAGCTATTGTGTAGGGTAGCATGGAAGAACTCCCTGAGAATGCTACCTTTTATGTAATGATGTAACTGTTATTGCATAATAAATATTATTCTATTCTATTCTATTCTATTCTATTTTGTGTTCATTGTGTTCAGTTTCCACGTAAAATCGTCATTTGCGTGTTTATTTCTTTCAAGCCAATGTTTTAGAGTTATTTCACAACTAAACAAACGTTCTACTTTTTACTATGAAAAATCGAAATTGTAACTGAAAACTTTGGATTCATCAAAATACTTCGAATTTTCAATAAAAAATACTATTATATCAGCGATAAAAGCCTTAGCTACATACAAAGTAATAATTTGTGTAAAATGTAGCATTCTTAACAGAAAATAGATATTAATTATTTAAAGGTGCTCGCTAACTTTGTTTTTAAGTTTCCACGACAGCATGCAGACGGAAATCGGAAACCATGTTTTTCGTGTGATCTGAAAAAAATCTCGAAACATTGTTTTTCACCACTTCTAGCGATTAAAAGTCAAAAGATCAACAATCTGAATAGGGCGCAAAATTTTGGGCGGACTTTGGGCGCCTATGATGGCCTAATACGCCTCTTATTTATCAAGTGTTCTTGTTCATGTCAACAGTAAAACCCTTCGTCATTTACAAAATATCCTCTTTTTACCAAACAGTTCTTAAGTTGAAGCTAAATTATAAATTAATGAAAATGTTTAATAACGGACAAAAAAGACAGTGTGTTATGCATTTAAGTACGGAGCATCCAAAAACTAATGAAAAGGCCCGTGCCGGGTAGACAGTAAGCTTTTACCCTTGTTGGGAATCATCAGACTGACGATGACGTAACCATCAGGCAGCTCCTTCAGTAGCAATCCCGCATAGTCAACACTTTTTCTAAATCAGAACTATGCATACAGCTTCCTGAGGGTTACGTTAGTCTGATGATCTCCAACAAGGGCGAAAGCTTACTGTCTACCCGACCCGGGGTTTTCCATTAGTTCTTGGATGCCATAAACTTTAAGCAAGCGCAGAACACAGTGTCTTTTTTTTCGTTATGCCCCAAACATTTCCATTTTCTTACATTTATTATGGACACTAAACTCTGCATTTTAGAAATCATTTTTTTAAAGTGATCATGCTGTACATAGTGATTCGGAAATTTATTAGATTTCAAGCTAGTTCACAGACTTGCCTATTTAAAAAATATTTTTGTTTTCTATCAAGTAGTTTTTAAATTCTCGCGGTAACAGACAGCGAGACCGACAAAATGGAAAATTTGTTTGCCATCTGGAGGCCCCAAAATGGAAAGTTCTCGTAATAAAATGTATTTTTTACGATTACCATACTTTCCTCTAGCAAGGTACATAAGAAAACTTCTTAAAACCGTCGCAAAAAATTCAAAAGTATAAAAAAGCTAATTAAGTAAGTTTTATATTTTAGCGGAAATGACATTGACGGAGCAACTTTTATGTTGTATTCTAAACTCTTTTAGACAATACAGCGACTGCTGTTTAAAAGAACTTTAAATAAATGTAGGACGGCGCAAGAGTAAAATCACAAACCGCATACTAATTAATTATAACGGGCAAAGCTGCCCCGACACATAAAAACACGCACCCTATTACTTCTAAAGTATAGTAAAGGTTTATTTTAGATTAATTTAATGCCACCTTCAATATTAATTTAAATTAACCTGAGAGAGACACTTTTACTTTATGATGCTTAATAGTAATTTATAACGGAATATCATATGTTTTTACCTGCTTCTTCGTCCCGTTCATTGTAGTACATTGGTATTGCCTGTGCTAACCGCAAAAGCAATCTTGTTCGAGAAGACCTGTTAATAATTTTATTAGGTACCTATGTATTTAGAAAATAATTTAAAAAATACTATACTTACCCATTCAATGCTGCGCGCACTTCACTATCTTTGACAATACTAAAAGCCGTTTACTATGTTTAAAAAAACGAATTTACAACGTGCCACCTTGCTAAAGACGCTACTTAAATTTGGCAACTTTGTCGGAGGCGTATGCGAGTGCTGTGCGCATAAAAATTTATACAAAGGAGGCCAATTAGACGTACAATTTATGGAGGCGTGTTACATTTAAAAGTATAGTAAAAATTTGTATCTTTTTTGGAAGCGTTAAGTTTAAAACATTTTCTCGACCGTACTCTAAATAATTGGAGGTAATTTTCGGGAATCGGTCTGTATATTATACAGACCGATTCCCGAAAATTACCTCCAATTATATGTATATATATATATATATATATATATATATATATATATATATATATATATATATATATATATATATACATATATAAATTTTTTTTCTTGCGCCTAATGACGAATGGATTCGTACCCTAATTTTTTCATTCCCCCCTCAGGGTTTGAGTACTAAATTGGCACACTCGTCACGCGACCAACTGATTTTTTTTTGTTTGATTTTGTAAATTTGTTTTAAAGGTAGTGTTTTATTTGCCTCAACAGACAACGCAGTTACCAGCTAGTGTTTTTTTAATATGTTGGCTTTAGTTTCGGAGTGAGTTGAAAGCGAAGTTACAATAATATCTAGGAGGGTTTCTGTTTTTAGCCCGGCTTTAAAAACAGTGGCGCCTTCATAAACCCAACCCTCTCTCTGGCATTTGAGCTAGGGCATTGTTTGGCACGCATGCGCAAGCCTCTCGCCTTCAACTCAACTCGTTGCGTGGGTTAATTTTGGAACTTCACAAATTCTCTTTTTTTAACTTCTACCGAACTTTGAATTTTTAATTTTGAGGGTAAGTGGAAGTAAATTAAATTCTTCTTGGCGGAAAAGTGCGTGGCAATTTTTTTTAATATATAATTAAAGCACAAATAATAATTTCTGCTGCTTGCTATAATTTTAAAAGAGAAGTATATATTTGGACTGACCACATGCAATCTTGCAGTTACATTGAATTGTTGAGAGTCAGGATTGTTAAGTGTCATTACTGTGGAACACTGATGTGACGACGAGGGCCGATTAACAGATCTGATATGTTGAGAAGACAATGGATGCTACGGGAAGTTTACAAGCAAGACTTTAAACTTAATTAATTAATTTTTAACTTTATTACTAGATTGTGAAATAAAACAACATATTATTGAAACAATTATCTATGTATTTTACTGTACTGCGTTATAAAATTTCAACTATTGCTATTACTATAGTGGTTAATAAAACTACGTGACTTTGGAGTTAATGTTTTTTTATTTTTCTAAAACATGGACTTTCCAACATTTTTCTAATTAGAACTATTATTTTCGGGTAAAAAACTTTGCATAGCTTGTATTAACATATTTAGGTTATCTTCAGGGTTTGTTTCGTAAAACTTTATGTCTGGGTGTCCCCAAGGTAGAGTTTTTGTTGTTGATGGTATAATATAACGTTTATCGTCGTGGTGAGATAAAGCAACTTTATTAATTATTTCGGTATAAACGTCGTGTTTATAACTTCGAAAGGTTTTCATTTTTCGAAATATCTGACCACCACGTTCTACTATATTCGGATAATCTTCCAGGTGAAACTGTTTTTCGATTACACGTTTTTAATACCTTTCGCTTTTTTAATTTCGCTACTGATTGAGTTTAGGTAATACGCTTTGGCTCCGGTACCATAAAAACTTATTATTGGATTACCTGGAAATTCATCCTTCATTCTACCTCTTACTGACTGACTTTTTCTTGTTAAAAATATTTCCTTCGGTAGGTATTATTCGATGTATCGAAATGCGATAAAAATTTTCGGTGTAAACTTTTAATATTAACGAATCTGTGTCGGTATACAGTAAAGAAGCATTTTTACCAAATTTTGCTTTAATGAAGGAGTAGAAAAAATCATAAGTTACTATTTTCGACATGTCCAGTATGTAAAATCTGATATAAATTGGTTTATTATAAGTTATCTTTAATTGATCCATATGAATGGCAACGAATTCTTTATTAAAAACCGTTGAACTTTTAAAATAAGGACGAGAAATTAATGCTCTTGCCCTAATTTTATTCCTGTCATTTTCCCATCGGGTAACTAGTTTTATATCGTTACGATTCTCCACAGTTTCCATGGTCTTGCCAAAAACAGCATTAATGATTAATTTAAAAGTGTCTTTACCAAACTTTGTTGTTGCCCTATTGTGCAAATCTGTATTTAAGTCGATATATGTCTTTAACCATGGGGATTGATTAAATTTTAAAATTCTGTGTGTTTGCACGACCATTAGGCCGTTATTGATTGCTTGTTTTAATGTTCGGTAATGAATGATGTATTTCTTTTTATCGTTTAAATTCGAAATTAACTTTGAAAATTTTGCCGATTCCTTGGGTGGTACAACATTTTCAACTAAACAGGGTAAGTCGGAATGGTCATCATATAGCGTATCCGGATAATAAACGTCAACTTCCAAAACGTATTCATAATATTTAAATTTAAAATTTCATGCTTTGATAACCATCTAAAGCAACCAAATGGTAATGCTTGCGACATACTATGACCGTACAGATTTGTTGCATCAAGATAAACAATGAAAGATGATGGTTCGTTAGGATCGTAGTTTGATACATATATGTTGTTGGCAGCGTGCATCCTTTCTGAACACTGACTTATACCGCCTCGAATACCTTTTTTTGAAAAAATGAACCATGTCGATATCAGTCAATAGCTCTAACTCTACTTTAGAAATACGCAACATGCAATCAAACGAATAACTTGGAAGGGTATGGTACTGTGCGGGATCCAGTTTATACGTTTCTAAACAAGTATCGTGAAAGTGTTCAAAAACATCGGTTAATAATAAAACACCAGATTTCAAATATAAATCCGAATAGTCCCACAAATTCTTACAATTAAATGTGTCCCACACCTTTTTAGCTCTATCATAATCTTCATCGCTAATGTGCTCCTCTGACAAACTATCATAAAACTGATTTTTTTGTGGGTAAAGTTGGATGGTTCATTTTCGCCATTGAATCGACAAAACTATAGGGAAAACACCTTTTTTGCTCAGGTTGGGACTGCTCATTATTAGAAAAATATTTTCCTGTTTCCCTGAAACTACCCACAGCTAATCCATTACCCAAATTTTCCAGCGAAGTTGATAGAAATTTAAATCTATCGATGAACCGCAATTTTAAATATTTTTTCTTTATTGTCCCACGTTTATTATCGATATAATCGTGAACGTAAATACTTTTCGTAAACGAAATATACTTTTCCTTGCTTTGAGCTAAAACATCGATCTTGTCTCCGTGGCGACACAACTCTTTAATAAACATGTGACAATCGTACCCGCTCAAGTTATGAAATATAATTGAAATAAAATAGGGTAACTTATAATTTAAATTGCAAATCGAATGAGCAGCACCAGATCTATCTTACCAGTTATTTGACAGTGGTCATTTACGTTACAATTATTATTTTCAAAAGGTCGTTCACATATACCACATTTTGTGGCATTATTGAACTCCACTATTTGGTCCACCATTAAAGATTCCATTGCTTTTATATCTCTTAAGTATGTGTTGTAAAGAGATCTTAAATCACTTTCAAGTCGAGAAACGAAAACCTGGGCTGCGTCGTTTCCCCGGTAGAACTCAAATTTTGAAATCGAATCGTCAAAGGAGCACTTTATTAAATACGCAAAAGAATACGGTTCATGTTTGATGCTTTTGACTAAGTAGGAATTTGTGGGATTTGGTTCCACTGTATCCAGTTGTTTAAGCACCGATTCAAAATCCGCGTAAACAATAAACGGTACACGCATTTGCTTTTCTATGTTTTCAAATTTTAATATATTTTCACTTACACTCCTTCCAAATTTATCTATTTTTAAATTTAGTGATGGTGTTAATGAATATTTGTGGTTACAGTCATTTTTTTGGTCTGATATCAAAGATGATGGTGAACTAACACATATCAAACAACCATCACAAAAATTCATTTTATCTGCACGCGATGTAATTTGACTGGAACATAATTTCGATAAGTCTTTTATCTAACAATAATGACTTTTAGAACAACGCGTATCGCAAATATGCTCATCATCATCTTTAATACTACAATCCTTTGTTATTAACAAGTTTACATGTCTGCTAAGTTTTCTACCCGAATACCTTAATGGATCGACAACTTCATACTTTAACATATTATTTTCAAAAAATGTTTGCAAACCATAAACGTTAACTGAAATTCATTTCTTCAAATTTTGATATATCACGCAACTTTACTGAAAAGTCTATACCTGTAAAATTCAGCACTCTTGAATAGTGTGGATAAGATTGAATCTGTGATGCCATTCGAGTGGCAGGTCACAAAGCAGACAAGATTGACCACGCAAAACAACACTCATCTTGATTAATCACATTGATGATGGCTTTTTTCAATTCGATGAAACGGGGTAACTTTATATATGAAGATCCACCAAAAGGTTTATACTCGTTGACATTTACTTCCAGGTATAGAAATTTTTCCAGAGCAAAACCTACGAAAACAGAAAAGAATGACATAAGTATTTATTTTATTTTTAGTCGTTAATAGAATTTTTAACATACCTGAATCTTTTTCCTGAAACTCAGTCGATTGAGTCTTCATGACTTCCACTAATGATTGATATATTTCTTCCAAATCACTTCCTGAAGTAACAATTTCATTGCGTGTATTAAATGACTTGTCACTGTACATATATATTATCTTGTGCTGGTAAAAGATACCGACCAACAACCACCATATTAACTTTCAAAGCACAACACATTCTTACTAGGTCACTTACTATAACAATTTTGCTTTAATTTCATCAAAAAATAATGAATAGTCAGTATGTTCATTATCACTTGATATACGGTATGTGGCAATCCTATTTCTAAAAGCACTGAACACGAGGTCAACACCAGCTGATATTGGTGAACATGCATTACTTTTATGGTGTATTGTTCTTTGATGAGCTGCCATTCGATTTGCTGGTATGGTTATATTGCAGGAAGCGCAAGTACGCACCTCAGATGTTGATGCCCAATCGTCAGCTTTTCGCTGTTTTCCACCATATATGTTTGCAAATCGTGTTACGCACGATTCCCTTTTGTGTCGTAATATATTATAACTCCAACTAAATGATTTACCACAATCTTCACATGCGTACGCCATGACTTTCAAATTCACTTGCTTGAACCGTTTTACTCAGCACAATGTTCTATACTAAAATTTAACCCCCCGCCCCTACCCTCATATATACCGAACCACATTTAGACCCAACCCACTCGATCTTCATACCAAAACATGTTACACCCCAATAATAACTCAAGGTAAACTATCATCACAAATGTAATTTTGAAATAAGCGTCGTACACCTGGTCATCACCAAACAAAGAAACAGCTGCTCGCGTTCATCAAAAATGTGCACCGCACTGTAATAAGTCTCGTACACCTGGTCATCACTAAACAAAGAAACAGCTGCTCGCATTCAAGGCCAAGTTCTTGGCCATGACCTTGGAATAACACCTGCACATATCAAGGCCAAATAACAATAGCATAGCTGGGCGGTCAAGGTCGACCCTTCTACGCATGCGGAGAGTCGCGAACGGTCATATACCTCTACTTCTAAGGGTTCCTTTCTTTTATTTCTCTCAAGCCATCAACATCGGCAGGACCAATGAGTGTTCCTCTGCCCAGGATACGTGTAGCTGCCTCCTTTTTGCTGAGACTGGTCTCTTTGAATTTAGAATATCGAGCCCTCTGTAGACGAGGTAAGTGACCTTGAAGTTTCTTTGCCTCGTGTTTTCGCAGATACATATTATTCGCCTATTTTATTCCCTTCAATATAGTTAGGACCTCTTTATACCAGCTTACGGGCCAGTTGTAACGACTAGGCTTGGATTTTATTCGATTTTAAGTAGAGTCAGTAACCCGCTTAGTAAATGTGGATTGCTTTTATCAGGTTTTTTTAATTGACTTTATACTACAGCAAAGCACGTGCAGAAGTTACTGGGCTATCTGTAATATTAATCTCAAACCGTAATTTATGAATAAAGGAATTTGTGGTACTAGTGAGTTTTGACAGTATAATTTGTTATCGTAAACGCCAAGTTGACAGCCTGTCATATACCCCAGACTGTGAAAAGTTAAGCATTATAATCAGTGTTTTCAAATATACTAATTTGTTATTATTAATGGTCAGTCGCCAGTCTGTCAAGAAAGTTTGTCGAGAAACATCAGAATTGATGTATTTCATGTATTCCGAATAAGTACCACGAGGTCTTTTATTTCTTTTTTTATAAGTTAAAATGTGTACGGGCTTGGAGTTTCGGGCTTTATTTTTATGAAGTTGGAAAATTTAGATTTATTTTTGCTTTTGTTTATAACGATTGGTTAAATATTATTTTTATGCTTTCAGAGAGGTTAATTAACCTACTATTTTATTTTGAACTTTGTCATTTGACTAATATTTTGGTGAAGAAACTTATTAAGCTCGTGCATGTTTTATTCTTTTGGTTATATCGTACTATTTGCTTTTTGGAAATTAAGGTAGTTATATAGTTGCTTAGCTTTTAGCGGTATATTTTTGATTATTTCTATTTGAACGGTTTCTCCCTATAAGGGAGGTGTTCTCTTCATTTCAGTGACCTATATTTTTTTCTAGAACCAATTGTTATTTGGTTTTCTTTTCTTATGTTATCTTTCATTGATTCGGTTTACTCGATTAGTGCTAAACGCTTAGCTTCTAAGTCGAGCTACTGTAGGGGTTTGAAGTTTTAATTATTTTCTTTTTTTTTGGCATCGCTTAAGCTTTTTTTACTACTTGAAGCTACCTTAGGGGTTTCAACTTTCAGTTATTTTTACTGGGTTCGCTTAAACCTTTTTCTTCTTTTATACTTTGAATCTTGCGTAAACTTATGATTTAATAATCAATTATTTTTCTTTTGTTGTACCTTTTTTATTGTTAATGTAAGATAACATAATGTAGCGTTGAACTTAGTCAGTTAGTGATCGCTTAGTTTTTGTAAATATTAACATTTATTGTTAACGTATCAATGAACTCTACAATTCAGTTATCAATGTCCTTGAGTAATATCTTCTTTTGTTTATTAACGTAACTTCTTAATCTTATCTTAAGCTTGTTTAAATTTTGCAATCTGGATTTCAACGATTACTTCATTTGTTGATAACTTTTTTTTTAAATGAAGGTAACTTCATATTTTTTTTTGGTAACTAATAGCATAGCTAATTTTGCGATTCAGTTCAAGCCAATGACTTTCTCTTTTAATATTAATTTTTTTTATTTTACATTCTTAAATTTCGAGGTTTAGTTCAAGTGAATTGTGTCAGCGGATTTCATCAAATTGAGATGAACAAAGATGATATTCCTAAAACTGCTTTCAGTACCGAGAATGGACATTACGAATTTTTGCGGATGACATTTGGGCTTAAAAATGCCCTCGCGACATTCCAACGTGTCATGGGCAACATACTACTTGGAATTAATAACGAAATGTGCGCCGTATATCTCGATGATATAATTATCTTTTCTAGTTCTCTTCAAGAACATATTGTTAAATTAACCGAAGTTTTCAAACTACTAAGAGAATCAAATTTCAAAATTCAGTAAGATAAATCGGAATTTTTAAGAAAAGAAGTAGCACACTTAGGTCATATCGTAACACCCGAAGGGGTGAAACCTAATCCGGATAAAATTGTCGCCGTTAAAAATTTTCCATTACCTACCACAACAAAACAAATTAAAGGATTTTTAGAACCGAGCGATTTATTAACAACTTCGCGAAAATCACCAAGCCATTAACGCAATATCTAAAGAAGGGTGCTAAAATAATACACAACGAAGGATTTACTAACTGTTTTGAAAAATGTAAAGATTTATTAATGAATGAACCAATATTACAATACCTGTCAGGTAAGACCAATAAAACCAAATAGGTACTTTTAAAATAAAAGTATATTCAAAGATTATATAAGTTACATAAAAGAGCTTTCATACAGAACTAAACTTCAATTCCACTTGAACCTATAGGTACCCAAAAGTAAACATTCGTCTCGCACTTGGCTGACAGGTCACCACTATGCCTTCAATTGCAATGCAATCAAATGCAATTCTTTCCTAACATACCCTGATTTTAGCAAACCATTTAATTTGACTTGTGATGCAAGTAACGTTTCTTTGGGATGCGTTCTTAGTCAAGGACCAATAGGTAAAGATTTACCGATTGCTTACGCGTCACGCACTTTAAACGATTCTGAACGAAACTACTCTATGATCGATAAAGAATGTCTTTGTCTAGTTTGGGCTACCAAATATTTTCGTCCATATTTATATGGAAGAAAATTTAATATAGTTACTGATCATAAGCCGCTACAATGGCTATTCTCACTAAAAGACCCTGCTTCTAAATTAATTAGGTGGAGGATCAAATTAGAGGAATTTGACTACAAGATAATTTATAAAAAAGGCAAATTAGACACAAATGCCGATGCACTATCGCGAATTGAACTCCATACTAAAGAAACAAAAAACACCTTTGACGTAGGACAATATACGAACGAAGTAACACAGTACTCTTTGCAAGACCCACAAACTAGTACTCGTAATAACGATGTAAATATACAAAATGATAACGACAACCTAGGTCAAATATCAACCTGAGTGCAACCTGACAATGAACCCGTAGATATCACTAACGAACCAGCTGACGATGACGTCACAGAACATTCAAACGATACAGAAAACCCCATCGTAGGCATTCCTATCGCTGACACACCAGTAAATTATGGAGCTAATCAAATTATTATACATTCTTCAGCAAAACCTAAAACGACAATTTTATTCGAAAATAAACGTAGAACTATTGTTCAAATCTCTAAAAATAATTTTAAACAAGATATTATTAATTTTACTAAAGAAAATATTATCCCTGACAAACAATATCAATTATACTTTGAAAATCCAAATACATACGAACCATTCTGCGAAGTAATCAGAAAAACTTTTAAGTGGCCGTCTATAAAATTCAAGCGCTGTCTAACAAAGCTAATTGACGTCACAGATAAACAAGACATATCAGAAATTATTCAAAATTATCACGAAGGTAAATTTAACCATAGAGGTATAGACGAAACCGAACAAAACAATAAACATAAATATTATTGGCAGAATTTAAAAAGTTTCATTCAAACTTACGTTAATGATTGTGAAATTTGTCAAATCAGCAAATATGACAACAATCCTGTTAAAATGCAAATGAATATTACACCTACGGCAACAAAACCCTTCGAAATTATTCATTTAGATACCTACACCTTAGAACAAACAACTTTTTTAACAATAATTGATAGTTTTGCTAAATACTCACAAGCATACCCATTAAAATCTTTAACTGCTACAGAAAATGTAGATAACCTTTTATTTTATTTTTCACATCATAAAATACCACAACAAATAATAGTCGACAACGGAACCGAATTTAAAAATTCGATAGGCACAGAATTTTTACAATTACATAAAGTAAAAATACATTTTTGCTCTCCTACTCACCCACGGTCTAATGGACTTATTGAAAGACTACATTCGACACTTTCGGAAAATATACGCTTATCAAATAATCAAAATTTTAATAAAACGCCTATTACGCAGAAAATGATCTATGCAATATTAGCATACAATAACTCATTACATACTTCAACAAAACTTAAACCTATAGATGTCATAAATGGACATATTACAGACGACAATCCTTTTGATATAAATGTTGAATAATTATTACTTAGCGACTATGTTAATGACCATAAAGAAAAAACCAAATATTGTATTCTCAAATAAACGAAAAATTAATATCTAGCAAAGAAAAAGTAATTGGCAAAATTAACGAAAATAGGGAAACACCCGAAATTTTTACTCCCGAAAAAGATGTCTATGTGAAAAAAGCATATAAGACAGAAAAATGCTGACTAATTCTGCAAACCAACAAAGTTAATTTCTGTGAATACAAAGCGCAAAACTGCAAAAACAAACTCTCATGAAAAAGTACACCTTAGTAATATAAAACGTCCTATGAGAAAGAAGTACAGTTTTAATAATTCTAACTAGTATTTTTATTCTCTCCTTTCAGAATTCTTTAAATAACATTCGGATATGAAGAAAAAATTACCGTGAGCAACATAAACGGCAACCCCGGATTAATTCCATTTAAATTAGGTAGTGCCAAAGTCCAAGAATTTACTTATACGTTAACACATTACGAGTGTTACGACAGTCTAATAATTACAGAAATTAATAAATTGCATATTAAATCAAAAAACAAAGACGTAAAGAATGAATTACACTACGCATATCGAGGTCAACAATGTCAAGAGATCAGAGATCACGTCCCAGTTATTCATCTGTGATAGGATGAACTTAGAAGAAATTTCATAAAACAGCACTTGCACAGTTGAACTTTTGGACTCCAGTCGAGCCACCTCCACTTGTCGACAAATCGAAGCTAAAATTACACAACCAATCATCGATCAGTTAGATATCGCTGATAAATGAATTTTTATACTGCCAAACCAAGAAATTGTCAACCTTAAGTGCAATCAGCAAGAAGAAAGCCAAAAATTGTTTGGTACATTCTTAATTGAAATACCCAATGGTTGCCTAATCAATGTCAGCCAGCAATCCATAATTAACAATCAAAAGCCTATGTTAAGAAGCAGTCAACCAATACTGTTTCCTGATTTTGATAATAAAATCGAGTTAATGCCGACCCTTAATATTAGCCTTCATCTACAAGAAATCAAACTAGATGGACTTTATGAACTTGAAAACAAAATTCAAGACAATCAACCCCAATTATTCTTCAGCAATTTATCAGATACCCAAGTATCTGGACTATTATGGTTTACGCAATTGTAACCCTTTGTGCTATATACTACTGCTATAAGAAGAAATGGTTTTAAACCACAAAAAGAAGACAGAAAAAGAAGAAAAGAAGAAACATTGGAACATCAAGATGCTCAACTACCCCGATGACCGTGAAGTTGAATCTCCGAGGGGAGGAGTTATGAACTTCAAGATGCTCAACTACCCCGATGACCGTGAAGTTGAATCTCCGAGGTGAGGAGTTATGTCACACAATATCCAGCAAACCTGCTGTATAGACATTATTAAATTGCAACCACAGCATCATTTTTACTTTTATTGTTGTGATAGTGTTTTACAGTTCAGTCAGAGTTTTGCAATCATAACGAAAAGACATAAGCTGTAAAGCACTAATTTACGTATTTATAAGCTTCAGAAATAAAAAGGTTTTTTAAAAACAGATTTCCTGTTGTAAGTTAACTCATGTCTTAGACAGAATTATTTTGCTCTACTTTAAAAATTATATGTTAGATTTTGGATTATGTTAAATTACATGTCTTAGCCAGATTATTTTTCTCTACTTTAAAAATTATATATTAGGTTTTGGATTATGTTAAATTACATGTCTGAGACAGATTATTTTTCTCTACTTTAAAAATTATATGTTAGATTTTGGATTATGTTAAATTACATGTCTTAGACAGATTATTTTTCTCTGCTTTAAAAACTATACATTAGAGTTTGGATTATGTTAAATTACATGTCTTAGACCGATTATTTTTCTCTACTGTAAAAATTATATATAAGATTTTGGATTATGTTAAATTACATGTCTTAGACATATTAGTTCAGTTTGTTACCTTTTAGGATTATACATCTTTACACTAATATTGTTTTTCTGTTTATTTTGTTTTTAAGTCGTTTATTTAGTTGAAAATTAATTATTATACATATAATTACACATGCACATTACCTTTTGCCTGTACTTTATATATACCAAACAGTAAAATAATTGCTTTTTCTAACGGCATTTTCCTCGAAAATGGAAAATAAGGGTAGTTATTATACCCTTAGATAAAATTCATGATTTTTTGGTTTTTAATACAAAACTTTTTTCTTTTACAAATCATATTGTCACGCCCTCGTTTTATAGGGTGTAACTAGGGGCATAGAGGTATCGGAACCCTAACTAGATTGAAACTAAACGTGATTTAAAAACAAACTTAAATTATTTATTTACATAAAATAGGAACATTAAATGACATACGAAATACAGATTTATGTTATTACTCTCGAAAGACAACTTAATTTTATATTACTTACATTAAATATTTGAAGACCATTTCTTCTACAATCTATCACAATCACCAACGTATCGGACCGAGGATCGTGCACTAGTGTCCTTTACCACTCTTGTCTTTTCGATCGCCCTATTACATAGTCAGTCCCCCTTTATGTGGAGCGTTGACTTTAGGTAGAAAACCTCGATAATGCTGACTAGATAATTAGACGTCGTTTCAATAAATTATTTCGAGTAATTATTTGATTTTATAAAGGAACTATAATATTTCAGAGTTGCAATTTTAATGTATATTCAATAAATAAGCTACATCCTGCCAATGTAGAGGGCAATAACTTATGATTAAATAAAATAGGATTATAGATTACTTATTGAACTTCCAAATATTGATCTATGAAATATTATTGGTTTTTCCACTTGTGGCACATCCCCCGGCCCTGTAAAAGCTGGACCCCAGCTTAAACGAGCCTACTGTTAAACCAGTTTAAAACTGAAAAAATGTTTAAATAAAATGTAACTAAATCAAATTGAAAGAAAATGAAAAAGAAAAAAAATAATTTCAGCATTTTTAAAAAAATAAAAACTATACACATAAATTCCTAAAAAAATATATAACGGTGCGTAACAATTCACCAAAACAATAAAAGTTCACAAGTTGTCTTTAATATTTCCACCAATTTCCGTGTGCACCTGTGCCTCTGTACGGTCCTGTCGTAGAAAATCATCGAAGCCCTGAAGTTTGCTCTTGATTGCTCTGCGTCGGTCGCGTCGAGGGTTGGTCCGAGCTCTTGTGAATTGAGCCGCCGTGCTACCTTCTGCCTAACAGCCTATGCCTACGAGCCTGTTCCATGATGTACCTTCTATGCTTCGCCCATGTTCTTGTTGTCACTTGTGGTAAGCTGTCAAAGATTTGTCCTAACCTTAGATTGTGTAAAAAAAGTTCAGTTTTGAAATTTTGCAGATCAGCAGTTTCTCGATGCGAGGCTGAGAAATCGACGTGAGTGCTAAATTTTTTCCATAAAAATCATCCCTGTGTTCGAACTTTGGTGGTTAGTGAAAGTGAAGTTCGGTGTATACAGGCGATGCTTTTTCCTTGCGTGACGTTACGTCTGAGGACATTGCTGATTTCGGTCTCCGGGTAGTGCACAGTTGTGTCAGTGCTTCGAAGTTCAAGTGGACGGCTTCAGACTTGACATAGACTTGGGCTGTCTTGACTAAACATCCTGGAACCAGGTTGACTGCTTCTCCAGGCATTGGTAGGCAAAAGCATGTCATGGCAGTCGGTGCTGGATGCTCTAGTCGAACTTCTCTTCATGGGACGTGGATGGACCAGGTTTGCCCCATTTGTTTGCCTGACACCTGAGAGCGTGGCAGCTGAAGGCGTCTTACAGGTTTCTTGGACCAAGTTTTTAGGTGCACAGTGTCGAAATGGTGACATGAAAAGAAAGAAAAAAGAGTAAGTATATGTTCCTATTTTTGCTTATATCTAATTAAATGACTGTAGATATCGATATCTTAATTCGATATAAATAATAATATAACAATATCTCATTTTTAACTTGTACAACCCAATGTACATATTTGTACTTAACCATGTTTTTGGTTGTTTGCATTAAAAGTTTTGAAAAAAAAATAATGAAGTAGCCCACTTAACAGTACTAATGTAATTAAATCTTAATAGATTGGGTTCAGATTGTTTATAATAAAAGCTTCTGTTAATTTACTGATTTACTTGACCTTTTTGAAACTCAAGGTCTATATTAAAATAATTTTGAACAGTTTATTTGCTTTATTTGTTCGTCTCTTGTATTTAAGTATTTCTTGATACCATGTAAAAAGAATCTTTCTTATTACCCGTCTACTTAGGAATTTAAGCCAAAATGTAGCTTTTTGTATACAATATAACGATTAATGTCTGACGTAGGATTTTGGAATATACTTGGAAAACTCTCTACCGTTTCGTATGCCCCTATCTCCTACCTACGCTTAAATACAAATGTACCTATTTTTATGGGTCTGTTTACTATATACTTACTCGTATATGTCACTATATACTTACTCGTATATGTGATTCTTATATCTTTATAATATTTGTCCTGTATTCCAATGATATTTATCCAATTCTTTTTTAAGCTAGCTATCATATAGTATTGGCCTAAATAACAAGGAAACGACATCAATCCTTGATTGATTATTTTTAAATGGAGTTTGCAAGAATACTCGTGCATACGAAGTTTTTTTGCTTTCCATACACTTATAGTGTTTATATTTCTATGCACTGAATTTGTGCATTAACTTTATCTCCAGGAGACAGTGATAGAAGGTTTTCCTCTCCAAGTATTTCCAGCGTATATCGTTTTTTATGTCTCTCCCCTAACTTCGAGAGAAGTGTAGATAGTTCTATTCCTTCTTCCATTTGTGTAGGGGTAATATTATTATTAGTTTTATTTTTTCGTTTGCAGAAGCACTTCAATATCAGACGATAAGTTAAATAGAGCAGGACGATTGCTAGGCACGTGCAAAGAAGTCCAAAGAGGATATCGTGAGCCACAGGGGAGTTGGAAGTTTATGCTTGTACAGCAGGAATTGCAGGCGCTGTTAGCAGGAGTCTGTTGCGGCTAACGAAGAGATATGCAACTGTGAGGGAAAGGACTATGTTCCACACTAAAAAGAGTGAGTCCCGATGAAGTTTGTAAGTTTCACTATATGAAGTTATTGTGGAATAAACATATTTAATTGAATCGAGAATATTTTTAGAAAGTGTCAGTGGAGGTTAAATTTAAATTCGATATGAATGAAAAGGTTTTTAATTTAAGAGTGAATAATCTGCTATCGGGAGTTCGAAGTACTTAGAGATTTCGGTAACAGAAATGGCCAGTTCCTGATTCGATACTCTAATTTCTTCTTCCAGTGGCTTCCAACACGCTCTTGCACTGACTTCCACCCTATATGCTTCATACTTTGCAGCCTGTCCTCCATTTATTAACGCTATTAATGGTAATCTGATAAAGAAAATTTATTATTTATATAACAAGTCCTGTATCTAATAAGTGAGCATTGTTTTCGTAAATATTTTTATTTAGGTACTGGTCCAATTGTCTTTTGACCAGCAGTACCTAGCATATCTGAACCTTTTAAGAAAAATATGTTTTTCCTGAAACCTTTGTATTTTTATTGAATATGTATTTCTTTTAATATACGTGTATGTATCTAAGTTTAAAATTGTAAATATACATTCCTGGATATAATAATATACATTATCCTACTTATAATATGTATATTTTTGTCTTAGTACCTAACTGTTATTACCTCATATTAATACCTAAAAAAAAATTGGTAAAGACCTCTTTTTATTTATTTATATTTTTGTATTAAACCTTACTTTTTAAATATAACCCTACTTAAATTTGTAAGTTATCATTATTTACAGAGGAAATTAATTAGTTAAGTTTATATGTACTTTCAATAACTTACATTGTGCAGTTATCTGCTTAATGCAAATGTTATAAATATTTGTTATTTTAACAGCTTGGGTTGTGATTCCTAATTGTTTACGTTTCGTTTGTGATTATCTTGGTGGCGGATATTGCTTTAATTATTTTCCCTTCGACCACGTACTTCTCTGAAGGGTCTAAAATTTGGTCTTCCCCGGTCCGGTTGACTAAATTTTGTAATTGACTAGTGCACGCTCTCTTATTTCGCTTAGTTTCAGAATAAGTGTTTTTAATTGGTCGAAGTCCATGTTAGCCGTACTCATAAGGTAATAAGTTTCGTAAAAAGATGAGTGCAAGCCGTTTTCGAAATGGTCCCTAAATGTTTCGAAGCCCATTTTTGGGTCTACCTCGCAAGCTATAGTTAATAGGTCGTAGTAGTTTTTAATATCTTCGTTGTCTTGTTGTTTCCTCGTATTTAACCTAAATTTTAATTTCCTCATAGGTTGTTCGCCGCTAAATTCTTTTATAAAGTCTTGCCTTATTTTTTGCCAATCGTTATCTTTATTTGCGGGTTTATCCATATATTCTACATACCAATAACTTGCAGGACCTTCCAGAAAATTTCCTAGATACGATATCTTATATGCATCGCTCCAGCCATTACAATTTGCTGTCCTATCGTATTTTGCTAGAAAAGTTACTGGTGAGTCCAAACTCGGGTCAAATGTTGGTGGCGAAATGAATTTTGGAGTTGTTGGGTTTTTTGTTTCAGCGAATGCATTTTGCAAGGTTGTATTTGCCATGTTAGTACCTTGTTTTTTAGGTTTTGTATTTACGTTTGTTTGGTTTTTATTGCTGTTATCTATTGGTTGGGTTTGTAACCTTTTATTTAGTCTTTGTACAACGTCTGTTTGTGCGTGCGAGTTTGTAGTATTCGTTGTATTTAGGGGATGGTAGAATGGTGTGTAGGGTAGTTTGTTTTGTTCTAATGATAGTATAGGATTATCTTGAGGATTTATTGGGGTCGATGGGATTTCGTTTGTTTCTTTGGGTTGGTCGGGGTTAGAAGGGGTGGCAGGAATGTCCTTATTGTCTTTCTCAATAATTGTAAGGTTCTCGATAGGTAACTCAAATGTGAATTTATGTCCTTCTTCAGGTGCTGGCGTTGGACTTCTACATATAGATGCTCTGGGTTTAAATGGATTTATTTCGGTACTTCTATGAGAGGGTTTAAAGTTTGACAATATGTTACTTGCAGCAGTGTTAATTTTTAAATTTAAATTAGCTTTACTCCTTGTAATTCTTTCGTCACCACTCATTGGATTTAAAACTATACTAATCAAGGAACGAACTCTACGCAAACCAATAAATTTACATAATGTACCTATTAACGATTTCGGTTAGTTAGTGTGTATTAGCAATTTTCTACTAATTTTTGACACGTGAAAATTTGTTGTAAACGATGCGATTGAGCTAAAAAAATTCCGTGAAAAAAGATGAAACTAATTAAATTTAAGAACTGGTTTTAAGAGCCTGGTTTTGGATGTCGTCTTCCGTCACGCAAAATAGCGGTTTTTCTAATACGAATAAAATATACCGAAAAGAAAAAAAATGGTCAGATCACTTAAGTAGTTTTCAAAATAATATTTTTAAAGTTTCTGATGTCTTGGTTAGAAGATTTCTTGTTTTGAAAAAGATACTTTAATATTCCCAATTGTCCTCAGTTTATTAGCAAAACAGCTTAAACGACTCAACAAGAAAAAATCGAAACTTAAAGAGAAACTAAAAGTTTGTTTCAACAACCCACATATTTAAGTAAAATAATTGTTAAATGATTAGCATAATATATTGAGACAAAATACCTTTTAATTGGTTTATCACAATAGCGCGGCTTCAATTAAAAAAATAAAAACTATGAAAGAAATAAAATATGGTAAAAAATAATGACCTTACATGGTTAAGGCGGTCAACTAAACTGAAAGTTTTGTCTTTCGAGTGTAAATAACATAAAATCCTTTTTTTAATTCTTTTTTTTATAATTTAATTAAAATGTGACGCTTCATTCCCTCTGATTCTAAATAAATCTTGGTCTATACTTTACAAAAAAATTATATTCTCTACACAACTGACAGGAATAATAAAAATGTTTAATTTTTTGCACTAAAAAAGTTATAATTTATTATATATTAAGTAAAAAACGGCACAACGGAGCCTCCACCAAATGTCACGCCCTATTTTTATAGGGTGCAACTAGGGGCGTAGAGGTATCGGAACCCTAACTAGATTGAAACTAAACATGATTTAAAAACAAACTTAAATCATTTATTTACATAAAATAGGAACATTAAATGACATACGAAATACAGATTTATGTTATTACTCTCGAAAGACCGCTTAATTTTATATTACTTACATTAACTATTTGAAGATCATTTCTTCTACAATCTATCACAATCACCAACGTATCGGACCGAGGATCGTGCACTAGTGTCCTTTACCACTCTTGTCTTTTCGATCGCCCTATTACATAGTCAGCAATTTCCCCCTTTATTTGGAGCGTTGACTTTAGGTCGAAAACCTCGATAATGCTGACTTGATAATTAGACGTCGTTTCAATAAATTATTTCGAGTAATTATTTGATTTTATAAAGGAATTATAATATTTCATAGTTGCAATTTTAATGTATATTCAATAAATAAGCTACATCCTGCCAATGTAGAGGGCAATAACTTATGATTAAGTAAAATAGGATTATAGATTACTTATTGAACTTCCAAATATTGATCTATGAAATATTATTTGTTTTGCCACTTGTGACAATATTTTTATTACAAACAGGCAAAATTTTTACTAAGGAATGCCTTTCTGGTCCGGTCCATTTGTGGTTATTATAGGTCATCCTACTGAGGTTGAAACTCACATTTTGAAATTAATAAATTATTCCTGCAATATATTTTTGGCATATCATATTCCGAATGCATATGAATTATATATGCCATAAATAAATATATTTTGGAATGATATAATGTATTCCTGGCATATGTTTTATGGTGACTTTAGAACATTCCAGGAATATGCGTGTAATGTATCTTGGGGAATATGGCATATTCCTGCAATATTCTAATATGCCAGTTATATATGCTCAGCATATTCATGTATTATGTTTGTGCCATCTGGGATATAAAGTGTCTGCCCAGATTTGGTTAACATATGGAAAACTTTTTTATTTTTAGTTTTAACGAAACAATGCATCCTTCATAAAAAGTTTTGCTAGGCCTAAAAATAGTATTGTCACTAAGAAAGTTATATTATACTAGGTTCGAGAAAAAGTTATGTTATATCTTAAATTGTAGAATTTCTTTTTAACATCATGTATCTTGTTGAACTAGTGAATAACAGAAATGCAAAATTGAGTTTTCACTACAAAAAAATTGTATTTGTCATAACGTACAGGGAAAGAACACACTTAAAAGACCTGTTATTTCAAAATCAAAAGTAGGGGAGAGGTGCTATGAATGGGACACTTTTTTTTAATCGACCATAATTTTTTTGTTTTTTATGAAAACTTTTTTTTCTTTTTATTGCGTTTGAGATTATTCTATAAAATATTATTTTTTTACCACTTACTATGAATTAAACTACGAGTACATGTGTTATTGCCAGTTAAAAAATTAACTGAATTTGTCCCATTCAAAACCATGGTGTGTTGAATGGGACAAGTAAGTGGTATGAATGGGACAAATAGGTTTAACAAATTAATTACTGTGCTTAGCACTGGAATGAACAAAAGCAATGAAAAATCAACACCGTGCGGATGGGCATTGTCCAATATTTAATTTGACAGCTAGGTACTTTCATTAAATATGTCCGAATAGCTGTCCAATTAGATATTGTGACAGTTTCTAAGCATTATCATGCCTTTTTTATTTTCTCAGTTTTTCTTCCTTACATGATAAAACTGTAACTGTAGACTGTCTGTAGGTATAATAAATATTTGTGATAGGCGACTGCCTGTAAATAATTTAAAATAAACTTTATTTTCTAAATATGGAAAAAATAACAGTAAATTAATGAACGCAGTACAAAAACTAAACACGTTTAGGAATTTAACCAAACTAATAAAGAAAAATTAAAATGAACAAGCAAAACATTACAGAATTCGCCCAAATTGCTTTTCGCATTGGGAAAACGAAATATGAAACCTGAGTTGCATGAGTACGAACTGTAGCTGAGTTGCGTTCTGGTGGAGGCAATTTTCTCAGAATTCGGAATTTTGGCATCTCACAAATATCTTCCTGCTTGGGGTACACAAACTTTTCAGAGTTTCCGAAGCGTCGTAGGAATTTTATTTTAAATTCATCATTTTCAAGAACATCTTGAATAATCCCAATATAGGCAATTTTTTTTTTTTTGGTGGAGAAGTCAACCAGTACAAAGTTATCTTTCTGTAGCGATAAATTATCTATGTTTTCGAAGACATCATTTTCCTCGTCGCTGGTTTTAGTCAACTCATCATAGAACTCGTCAGTATTGTCAGAATCTTGAACTACGATTTCTTCATCTTTGCTTGATTCACTGCTACTGCTAAAAACTCTCATTACTACTCTCCCTTTTTTAGTTTCTTTTTTTCTCAATTTTTCCAACTTTTCCTTTTGCTCTTCTTCTAATTTATTTATCTCGGGAGTATCAGTTAAAATTTTTTTAGCTGCACGTTTACGTCCCAACTTAGTAATTTTTTTTTCTTTCTGGAGCTTTTGGAAACGGCTGTATGGTTTCTGGAGTAGCAACAATTTTATTTTCGGTGGCAATATGACTAACGGTTGGATGGTAGTCTGTAGAAGGGCCTGCCACATTGTGTGAATTCTTGCTGTTTGTTGGATCTTCACGGTCGGTTACAAACGAACAAAGATAGTCCTTTTGGCTGAATATATTTCGATTAAGGGGATATATTCCAGTAGAAGCAAAACCAGAAGTTATATTCTTAGGTGTAAAAGAATTTAAAAAAGCTTTATTAACGAGCTCTGCAACGTCATAAATTGTTAAAGTTTGTCTAGGGTGTGCATGCATCCATTCATTTTGAGCAACTTTCATAAAAGTTTTAAATGGACCGTAGACCGATACGTCCAACGGCTGTAGCCTATGGCTACAGTGGGATGGGAAAGTAAGCAAAACAACATGATTATTTTTTGCAAAATTAATTACTCCGAAGCTTACATGGGACTCGTGATTATCGAGAAATAATAATACAGGACTTTCCTTGGTTGGTTTTGTATGATTTACAAAATGTTCAAGACTATTGCGAAAATTAATTTCTGTCATCCATCCGGATTTATTTGCAAGACCAAGACTACCAACAGGAGCGCCTTTTAACATATAGTTTTTAAAATTTACCCTTGGAAATATTAAAACCGGGGGGATAAAATTTCCGGATGCATTAATAAAATTGAGAACAGTGACCAATTGTCCACGTTCAGCCGACGTTGCTTGTCCC
Organism: Philopedon plagiatum; assembly: GCA_963971165.1. Taxonomy (NCBI): domain Eukaryota; kingdom Metazoa; phylum Arthropoda; class Insecta; order Coleoptera; family Curculionidae; genus Philopedon; species Philopedon plagiatum. Next base: position 74,268,940 of record OZ020190.1, read on the forward strand.
ACTTGCTTAAGTCCTTTTTGTGCAAACACTTTTGGTGGATCTGATACTGTAGTCACTCCTGTCTCATCACAGTTGAATATTCTGTCTGGTGTAAAACTGTAATGGCTAAGAACCACTTCAACATTATTAAAAAATTTGTTCACGTTTGTTAGATTAAATGAAGTTGCCCGACACAAACTAGTTTTTTCCGGTTTTCGCAAGCTTAGAATGCTATTGTGGCGGATTTTAAAGCCTTTCAACCAGTCTTCACTAGCTATTTCACCATCATCCCACTTAGGCGGGTATTCCAAATTAAGTTCTTTGGCATATTTGTATGCTAAACTACGTAGGGCTGTACTTCCTAAACCATAGCACATTTTGGATGCAGAAAGTAGATAGTCTACTAAGAGATTTTCTTGCTCTGTACTGAAAATCCTTCTGTTGCCTATATTAGGCTGATGTTTAAAATTCCGAAAATCTGGCAGAGCTTTGGCCGCTAAAATATTACGGTGCAATGTTGATTTGGAGATATTATATTTTGTGCCCCCATCACGGGCTGAAATATTATTTGTAATGCAGTCTATCACTGCCCTCTCCATACGTTCTGCCGACACTCTCTCTCTTTTATTTGCAGGTTTTCTTTTGTTCATCTACAAAAAACAATTATTTTTACTTAATGTCCCATTCAAAGCCAGAAATCCCATGTCCCATTCATCACACGAATCCATGTCCCATTCATAACATGAAACAGGCCGAGATAAAAGTCGACACCAAAAATAAAATATAAATTCTTTATTAGTCATAATGCTATAAAAATGAAGAATAAAGCTCATATTACCTTTTAAAACTTCTAGCACTGTTTTCTGAAATGCACAACACAATTTATAACAGCAAAATTCCAATTTATAACTAATACTTTTGGCTGAATCACATATGCAATGCCCACTACAACATAAATAATGTCTAATAATGGAACTAGCTCGCAGTCTTTAATTTGTTTTCACCCACCGCCATCTACCTTCAAAGTCTAAAACCAAAATTCCGCGCCAATTCGAAATAAATGTATCTGTCCCATTCAAAACCTGTCCCATTCATGGCACCTTTCCCCTACTAGATTCAATTAAAATTTTATTTTCTGACTTTTGGATTGGAGGCATAACAGGTTTAAGTATTAATAAATAACCAAATATTTTATTAGAGGATGAAGCTGATTTATTTTAAATCTGACATATAGTCTAAAGTTATCTTGTTAGAAACAAAATAATAATTTGTACAAAAGAAGGTTGAACAGTTAATTAATACCTGGGACACTTTTTGTATTACTATGATTTTACGGTAATTGTCTTGATATTTAATGTCAATTTAGTGTAACAGTAGTTTTCTTTAATTAATTGGTTTTTAATAAAACTTCTTTGTTCTTATAAATAAAGATATTATTGTCATAATCATGCTGTTGTAATTTTGTCGCACATTGTATAATAAACTTACATTTTTGAGCAGCGAGATTGGTTTTAGCCGATTTTTTAAGATTTTTTTTATGAAATGATATGATTTTTATTGTATTTAAAATTTTTTCTTCACCCTGTATAATATAACTTAAATTTCTTAACGGCAATATTATTTTCAAGGTAAGCAAAACTTTTTTCAAACAATAAAATTTTTTGAAAAAAATTATATTAAAAAACTTTTCCATATATTAACCAAATCTGGGCAGACACTGTATATGTATATTAATATACATTTATAAATGGACAACTCAGGGCTGGCAGATAGTAAACTTTCACCCTTGTTGGGGATCATCAGACTGACGTAGCCTTCAGGCAGCTTCCCCAATAGCAAACTCGCATATTCAATAGTTCGCTTTGGATAGAGATTGCACAGAATACGCGCGAGCGCCATCTATAAGAAGGCACTGCAAGAACAAATCTCACCAGAGTAAAACTGCTACTGTCATATAGGCAGCTTGTAAAACAATGTTTGTGAGCCTGACACCCGTTATCGGAATCGATTTTTGAGCATCATTCCAGATCTTCACAATTGGGTGGTTTACATAGGTGTCGCACGTACAATCTCACCGGGAAGCCGTGCAACTCCGTTTAAAAGCCAAACAATATAAAAAAATAGAAAAGAGGTTTCAGCGTCCGTCCTAGTAAAAAAGAAGAAAACTAAAACAGTGGCCAAGCGGACTAAAAGGTTGTAAATGGGTAAAATGTAGTGATTTCCGCCAACTAGCCCACCCAATGTTGCTCAAAAATGCATTCGGTTGTCAACATAACGTCGAATTTCTGTGAGTGTATATTTATATCGATTTGTTGAAGAAATTCAATTGCCGAGTGCAGTTTCGTATCAACACTCGGTAAATTAGTTTGTGCGAGCCACTACATACTACATCTTACCCATCCAAAACACAAGCGTCTACGTATAGCTCGTCACTTTTATTCCATGCATGTTAGGCAATCCAAAATGATCCTGTTGTTCTTGAGTGTCGAGACCTTGACAAGGAAAGGTCGACTCAAACTTAACACTTAACCCTACTTTTTATTACTTTGTCAATGTCATTCTTCGATGTTTTGGTTTTGGCGAAATACAGCTACACTAATGGTGCAAGTATAGCTTGCACTTGACCGAATTTTTTTTATTTAACTTTTTTTAATGACCTGCAAAAAGATACCTATAAATTGAATTTGGAGGTAGAGTTGGTTGATTTGGATTGTAGGCCAATAAAAGAAGCATTGTCTGCATCCCCAGTGTTTTCCCCCAACTTAAAAAGGCCAAAAAGCATCTAGTACCTAGGTACAAGGTATTACAAATAATATTTGAAAATCAATCTAATTTTTATAATATTTTTAACAGAATTAGCCCATCTTTTTCTTTAAGCTAAAAAATGGGACAACCAACAAGTTTTGCTCTAGCTAGTTCAATTAAATATCGTAATCATCGTATTTATATTTATTGGTGCATGTGCGGAATAAAAGTGACGAGCTATAGTAGACGCTTGTTCCAAACAACACCGATGGATGTACAAGGTCTGATTTTAATCATGGTTAAAACGTGGTCTGTTCTTCAACCACCCTGATGGAGGCAAGCCTGCCTCATGAAGGGTAGGAGCTAGTGATGTAAGGATACGTATCCAAAAACCTGTTGGATCCGAATATTAAAAGAATCCGGATTATCCGTAACCGGCCGAGAACTTGATTCGGAATCAAAATAAATTCGCATCGGCTGGTTACTAATGCAAAGTGCAAAGAGAAAACGGAATCGAAATCGACTGTAAGCGAACAACACGGTCTGCGATGTGGCATATTAGATCTTATGCTTTCTCTTTCTAATGACCTTTCCTAAAAAAAGATAGCATAGTTATCGGGGTAACGGGTATAATATGGGATGAGACCCATTGGTTAAACTAGTCCCGCCTCACCCGAACCGAATACAAACGAGAACGGCGCGACGGTGCCTTCCTATCCCTAACCATCGACTTCGAATGATATGATACCGCATCGACCTACCTACTATCCATTTCTAAAGTTTTGACCCCTCAGTCTGAGGGTCAATAACAAAAAAAACAGGGGGCAGAATAAACTGAAAAAATTACAGCTTGTTAGGACGTTATCCAAGAGTTTCTGCCAAAAATTGTATTATTGTAGTGTGTGTAAACGATATTGAACTTATTCATAATCAAGTAGAAAAAAACAATGATTTTACTGCGTTAAGTATAATAAACGATTTTCTCATGTCTATATATTGGTTAATTTTTTCCCTATTTAAATGCAATTTTGAAGGTAGATAGAAAAATATCTATACTTTCTCAAGAGATCGGTAGTATGTGTCTAAAATTGTATTTTTTTATTTTTTAATGATGTTTGTGTATCAGCTGTACTGTGGACAATTTAAAACCTTTAAAAAAATCTTTACACTCGTAGACGTAGTTATTATTATACAAGTGTATTTTATTACACAAAATTAAAAAAAGCACCTTTAGTTCTTGTAAAAATTGCAATAAATATTTAAAGCCACATAAGAAAGAGATGCAAAGTGTCAAACGCCTTTACCGACATAATCACAGTACGGTGGCGTCGTCGTAAAGGTCGTATGTAGTCCGTAGGTCCATGTATTTTTATTTGTTTAGAATTTAATCTATTTGTTATGTATTGAAAAGATTTGTAAAATAATGTTATTTAGTTGATTGTGGTTGTTTATATCTACTTATTGTTGATTTAAATATTTGGTTTTAGTGGTAGATAGTAATTTGAAACTATTATTGTTTTCACACGATTTTTAAGATTATCTTGTTCGAATTTATATAAATACCTGATGTAATCTGAACCAAAAATACGGTATCAAACTACAGTCTAATAAGTTAAAATGTCTCGTCAGTGCAACGAACAAATGAAAAATATTATATTAAAAGTCAGAGCGTACTTTCAATAAGAGAAAGACAAAGGTTTGGAAAATATTTTGATTGAGCAAGTGGTTAAAAGAACAGAAGATTGCCTGGGTATTAGTGAAAGCACCGTTAAACGTGTTATTGCGGAAGAAAAAAGTTCCGGTATTATTATACCATCAAAAGGGAGAAGTGGAAGGCCCCGACTGGAATGTGATGAGATTTTGCAGGGCGTCATAAGGAGAACAATATTAAATTTTTACCTGGAGTGTCGGTTTCCTTCTATAAAAGAAGTTTACCAGAAATTGAAAGAAGATGTCGATTATTTACCAGAATTTTCAGAAATGACTTTGTACCGATGGATTAAAGAATTTGGATTTTCCTAGAAAAAACTAATTAATAAACCAATTTTAATGGAACAAAACACAATTGCTGCCAGAAGAGAAGAATTCTTATATGCCATAAAGAGAGATGGTGAAGATTCTTGGCAATCATTTTATACGGATGAAACATGGTGCGGTGCAAATTATTCAAGGAAGTTTGGCGGGGTTGAAAGAGTTAATCCCACAAAACGGGATAATTTTGATGAATACAGAGGTGGTATACAGGAAATTAATGGCTTTAGAGGTGGAATAAAACGGCCATCAGGATCAGGACAACGGGATATTATCTTACAGATTGGTAGTAAAATTGGGTTTTTGGATGACTGCCTGAAGTGTTTCGTTGGGAAAAAAAGTGCGGCGTCAGTGGATTACCATAACGGGATGAATAAACAACATTACGAAGAATGGTTTAGAACAGTGCTTTCCGTAATACCTGACAAATCAGTAATCGTAATTGACCAAGCACCGTATCATACAATGTTAGACCCTAATTTGCGAAATCCTACAACTGCCTGGACAAAACAAAAAATAATAGAATGGATGTCCCAGCGAAAAGCAACATTGCCCGATGGATTTACAACGTTTAATGAATTAACCAAACCATTGCTTTTCGACCTATGCAAGAACTATCACTTTCCAAAAACGGATCTTTTAGATACAATTGCAAAGGAGTTATGTAATGATAATGTAAAGCTTCTATGGTTGCCAGTTGCACACTGTGAATTCAACGCAATTTAATTAATTTGGGCATATGTGAAAAATAAAGTGGCAAAATTGAATACTACGTTTAAAATCACAAATGTACTAAATTTGTGTCTTGAAGCGATGCAGAACGTGTCAAATTCTGTTTGGGAAAATTGCGTTGGACACGCTAATAAAATTGAGCAATCCTACAGAGAAAAAGTCCACTTAGTTGATGTTGTTGTAGAACCATTAATTATAAATTTAGATGAAGATGATGATTCAAATGAAGACTTTAGTAATGAAGAAGGAGAAAACGATCCATAAGTGTAGGTATTCTTCGGTAAAAAAGGGTGGTGTAATCCAATCAGGTAATTTTTAGTTTTAGGTTTAACTAAATTTTGTCAGGGCTTTGTACCTTAAAAGTTAAATCAGATGTGATTCTACGTAAACAGGCCACTTTCACATATTTCTTTTATTATTAAGCAAAGGCAAATGCAGACAAACTTAACACAGCATTTGTTACAATTTTCCAAATATGCGAATCATAAAAATAAGGGAACAACAAAAATATTGTTTTTCTTTTAGGTGAATCATAAATAAATAAAGCTAATTTGCCCATTTACGTTACTCACTTTGAAGTAATATTTTTAAATTACTATTGTCCTACTACACACGTTTTGCCTATTTTATAGATCTTAATGAAACAATCGGAAATTGTTAAATACAAATAAATGTAAATATTTATCAATGTATATACTTATTTTTTCTTAATTGTACCAGTTACCTAATTTATCATATAGAGCACAAAAAAAACCTTCACTATATTGCATTACTTTAATGATTATTACCTTAACACCCATACTATTGCACCTTCGACGCCCCGCTCCATCCCGCAAGCTCAATGCTGCTATCCTTTACACAAATGAATTGTTTGTATTTACGTTTATGAGAACTGCCAAAACAAAATTTTCGTTAAACGTAAAGTTACATCTCTTTATATGTAATACAAAAAAACAAAAATTTTTGCTGTAAGATTACTGGTAGTAATTACATAACCACAATCATTTTTTGAATATTACTACCAAACCTAAGAAAAAAAAAAATAAAACTAATATTTTTTGGGACTAAAGTAAGGTTCACTTTATCGCCTGTAAAAAATTAGGTAGGCCTGGGAGTACCAGTAAGGCACAATAAATTTTTACAATTGAGTCATTGATGAAATAGGGAAAAAATGGTGACAATTTTACAATTACCTTCCCATTAGAAAAGCACCAAGGTATCTACGGTTACAAAGTTTTACATGTGTAATAAAGACAAGTAACTTTACCGAAATATGTGAAAATTATATTTTTTAAAATTGTGCTTTTTACTTTACAAGCTTCCAAACTGAGGGGTCAAAACTTTAGAAATGGATAGTAGCCGTGTATCCGGATAGAAAATATTTTAGTGTTGCATGCATACGTATACATGATCTGTAACCGCTTTCGCGCGGGTCAAGAAATGGATACGTATTCAGATAATGGATACGGATATTAGCTGATTCCGATTCCGTATGATTCGGATATCTAAAGAATACGGATATTTACAACACTAGTAGGAGCCCAAAATTAAAAGCAGTGCCTTTTATATGTTACATTTTAACTTCAGCGATTACGCTTTCCTAATATACGCTATGTATCTAGGTAGAATAACTTGGTGTCTATTGTTTACTGTTTCATCTCTAGCCTAGTTCATCATTTAAGGCAATAGAGGATAAAATAAAAAAACTACCTACAACAATTTAACACAAATTGGTGTACTAATTACAAATATTACATATCTTTGATATAATTATGACAGTCATTTTTAAATATAATTTCCATAATCAGTATAAGATCCAAACCTATAAACACGTTTTGTAACCTGTCTTATCGCATGTAAAAAGAGATGCCAACATAAACACCTGAAATTCCCCAATATCATTAACAAATGACCGTACATGTATAAAGGTGGGTATAATAGCGACGAGTCCACAATTATGCAGTGACGTAAGCCATTAATTATAACTTAACCTGTGGTTAGGACTTAACAAGCTGTCACTAGTAGATTGTTAGCGCGTTATTTATGAGAATTTAAACGCAGAAGATGTAGTGCCGACCAGTATGAGCTGAAAGCGGAAAACGAGAATTGTTGCATTAGATATTGCATTAATTAATTTGAAAGTACTAAAAACGAATATAAATAAAATAACTTCATACAATATTTACTTTGTAGGCAAGCATTTAACAGCAATTTATTAAGTAAACTTTTGGTAATTTTGGCTCTATATAAAGTGTTAGAAAATACATTCAATTGATAACTTTTTTAAGATCCGAAACATTAAGAAAGAGATAAATATTTTTTCATTTTGACAAAGTAGACATTCTATTAAATTGCAAAGGTGCATATAAGTTTATTTGTTTGTTTCGAAATCGTAAATTTTAGATGATTTTCAGACTTATCTACAGGTTGTGTATAAAGTTTGACATCTTTGCGCATCTAAGAGTGTCACTGTCGTTAGGTACACAAGGAAATTTTATTCTTAATAAAAGTTTATTTATAGTTTTGTACCCATTTGGCTTTATTGAGTTTCATGTAAACTTATTTAGAGAAAGTTTCTAAACCCAAAACTAGAAAAGGTTCATCTTTTAAAATAAAAAAGTACCTACTTACCCTTGCAGAGAAAAAAATGTTAACTAACTTTTGATAATTGATTTTGCATTTTTATCCTCGAGAACAGAAAACAGTATAAAGCGAAGGATTCTTTGAATATATTGGTAATATTTTTGTCCTGTCAAAGTCATTGGGTTATTTATTAATGTAATGTATTTTAAATGAAGTGTGTGCCAAAATGAACGCACATTTTAATTTGTAAATAAAACACATCTATTTTTTGAAATTTGCTGATATTCTACTATTATAATAAACTACACATACAGTAAGGACATAAAGTATGGAATACATTCATTATCACAAAAAATGACAAATTTTATGGAAAATCGCTCGGGAACGACAACTTTATTTTTACTTTTTACATTTAAAAATGTTTGTCATTATACAGGGTGGCTTAAAAAAGTAGGACGTACGTCAACTTTATTTTTTTTTAATAGAACACACTGTATATTGATACATTTTCGGATTCTACGTGAAATTCTAAACATTTTTCATGTAGATATACCTATATCGGATAGTTTTAGAATTATACAAGTTTAAATTTTTAATTTTTTCGGACATGTCAATTACTTAAAGTACAATAAAGGAAATAAATATATAATCTAAACCAATCTTTCAGATCCTCTAAAATTATCTAAACCTGGCAATTTTATTTTAGTTTTACCACCGTTTAAAAGTATTTTGTACTATACACAGAGGCTTAAAAAAGTCAATTGAATTTTTTAATATTTTTTTATTATTTTTTATGTGGTTATTTAAAGAGTAAAGTATTCAAAACAAAACCAATTGATCTTGATGATTTAGAAATTCGCATTCGAAATTAAATTCGACTAGTACCCTAATGTAGGAGAGTTTGTAACTAGACTTCGTTTTTGCCAAGTAGCAATTGGTGAATATTTTGAAAATCTAATTAAATATCATTAAATTACCTTTAAAGAGTATCCAATATCATGCATCACCTACTGTTAGCGTTAATACTGCTATTTTTTTAAAATTTAATACTGTTAGATTTTTTTAAGTTTAATTCGTTAAAAATAAAATATTTTATTTCATTTTTTTTACAGCCTGTTTAAATTCTAATAAAACAGTGAAAACTCAGGTTAGTTTAGTTTAATTTAAGAAAAATGTTCTAAAAGCATCTCTTCCATGTCTATTAGTTTCAAGCTATGAATGGTACCTAATTGTTAAAAAAAGTTCCTCAGTGTCCATTTTTTGAGCGACCCTGTATAATAAAAAAAACATTATTAAATCTTGCAATACATTTAGATAAGTTTTAAATATTTATAACGCTTAACATGTTGGAAAAGATTTTGCAATAATTAATTATTTACCATTATTCTTGTGCTGCTACACCGTAGAAAATAAGACTACAAATTAACTTTAAATCTGTATAATTTCTAAGCTATTCGAAATGGATACATCAGATGCTTCAGGAAAAATGTTTAGAATTTTACATAAAATCCGGATAAATTAAGGATAAATGACTGCTTTTTGAACTGTAATAAATTATACCGAAAAGTAAACATTTTTTGTAGCTAAATTATCCTAGTAATTTTCTTCAAAATATTTTTTTTTGGGTTTGTAATGACTTCCTTAAACGATTTATGCATTAAAAACAATATGTGCATATTCCTTATTGACAAATTTACGGCGCAGCCCTGATCTGCTGGCCTCAGTTTTTGGGCCAACTGAGTTTTACAGGCATGCAAATGCAGATCTTTTGTAAGAGTTCGCTGGGCTGCGTTCGATAAAATCGTACCGGTGCGGTGTAATTATTACACCGTCTACTAACCGAAGAGTGGGGATCGGTGCGCTACACGGTTGACGGGAAAAATCGAACTACTCGTGTGATTCTTATCGGACAAGTATTTAAAAAATAAATTAGAGGAATAACGGACTGAAAAATGTATTGGTATAATGGTTGTACTTTCAAAGTTTATACGTTATTTTGTTGATAAAATTATGATCAGCAATTTTTTATTATAATTTAAGTTTTTTTCGTTAAAAGTCATATTTTTGGCTTGGGTTTTGAACAGGTTTCTATCTTTAATTAATTAAAAAAGAAAATATAATGTTACAGTCGCATAGATAAATTAATTTTATACATTTTTACACATACACAATTTTTAGGATAATGGATCGTCGGAAAACCGCTCTTATTATTGTGGGAAATTTAATGAAAAATATTTTTTCCATCAGTTTTCAGATTACAAATCTGACATCTTTATAACACACACAAAACCTAAAATAATAAAAAAGAAAGTACTGACTTACTGTTTTTTTTACATACTTTATTAACAAGTAGATAAAATAAAGCCAGATTAGCGGGCCAATATTTTTAATATTTTAATAATACCTGTCACAAGAACTAATCACAATAGTAGGATATTTTATAGATTTTACTTATGTACATAACGTATGTACCTAACTACCTATGAAATACTTCTTATTTTAATTAATTTTGGACATTCCTTGGTTACGGAGACGGATTAATAATTATTTACCCTTTGGCGACGGACCGTATTTTGGATGACATATTGACATGTGAGCGATATTTAATCCAGTCTAGACTAGAGTAATTTGAGTGACGCTCGAACGTCGCTCCAAAGCTTTTTCGAACGGTAGGGGAATACACAACCGTGCGACACACTGGACTTACTGAATGGCCAATGGTTGAAAAATCACACCGGTGTGTCACCCGGCGATGATATCGAACGCAGCGCTGTATACTGCTTTTGGTAATGTTCACTTGCTGCGACTGATGGCGAATCGACGTGCCTGGACTTTCAGCAACACTTTCCGATACTGCAATGTTTTCAACAGACCGGGCATTTCACGTTTCCAACTGAACCACTTTGCTTAGGTTTCATAATCAATCTTTGCACTGTCGCATGTGTTGGTCGATTATTTCGACCGAAAACGGCACGCACTTTACGAATTGTTTTCGCATACCTTTCTCTAGATTTATAATATTTTACAATAACAACGCATTGTTCTACCGTGTAGCGTTCCATGGCTAATAATCGCAATATATCTACATGACAGCTGTCAAATCTTCAGAAGCCTATTATGACTGAAACGAAAATGTCGCGAAATTTAAAATGTGTGTTCATTTTGGGACACGGCTTATTACCGCCATAAACAGAGCACATGAGGTCAATTGATTTTTAAAGTGCCTATGTCAATGAATTACAAATGAATGCTTTTTCTTCTTCCAATCGCTCCACGACTCACATATAATCTGACTGTAACGTAAAATAATAGTGTTAATGGCGCACCGAGTTTCATTTGATTAAGAATCTAGAAATTAGTAACTAGGATTACGGTTTAAATGGTAATCACATCAGGATCCCTGCCAAAAGTAAAAAAAATCCAAAATGAGGTTAGAAGTGCACGTGTTTAAAAAGCCTGGTGAATGAATAAAAGTGGACAGAGTCCCAAAACCATAGACTGATTAGTCCATTTTTTGAACTGCTGTTCCCTAATAAACACGCCGCTAACCCCAGAATGTCAGGTCTAATAGGCTGCGTTTCGGAATCAATCCATAGCTCGAAGATTAGCAAATTTAGACTAAGAAATTGGAGCAGTATTTTCAGGCTAATAAAATTACAGATTTAAAAATCCAGGTTGCAACACTTCTGAGTCTAGTGGAAACAACTGCGTATAAGCTTCTGCAAGACCTGCACTGAGGGAAATATCTAGTGACCATAACTAAAGCTTTAATTACCATAACTAAAGTATCTTAGTTAAATAGGGGACTGTTAACATCATTTGTTACCACAGCTAAAGTCACTTTTCTACTTTTACTTGGGCTACCATAGAAAATCACTTTAATAACCAGCATTGACCTAGCCATTAGTTATGGTTATTAAAGTCTTTAGTTATCATTATTAAAGTGTATGGTTATGATAGCAATTTTGTTAAATAAGTATTTTAGCCTATAGTTATAGTTATTAAGGTACTTAAGTTATCATTATTAAAGTGTATAGCTATGGTAACTATTCTGTTTACTGAAGGTATCTAGACTTTTTAGGAACGCTAGTAATTTAATGACGCTGTTGTAACTAACGTGCTTAAGTTATAGAAGCTTATAACGTTAACTACTGTAGTAAATATGCTTTAGTTGTTGTAGCTTATTGTCATTAGTTACCGTAGGAAGTAAGTTTAGTTATGGTTCCTTAATAGACCATTCACCATTTCGTTGCTAGTTTTTTAATTTTTGGTACTTTTTTTTTAATAGGTACGAATTCTTCGCCATTTCATTTTTCGATAAATAGTTTATTTTTTTAATAATAATTGAGCACTGTATTAGACTTATAAAGGACACGTAGAATGATAAAATCGACGTATTTCATCATTTTACTGTATAATGATAAATACTAAAACAGGTCCCATTATCAATAAAAAAATAAAAATATCTGCTTAAAAATAAAATGACAATGGATCCGTCTCATACACCTGGGCTAGGTAGCGGCTTCTATGAGACTGAAGCTATGTTGAAAAATGACAAAATATACAGGTAAATATCACAAGATACATTTTGATAATTTGCAATTCAACTTATCTTGTCATTTTGCAATATACTTATTTTTAGTCATAAAGACCACTACAAAACCAATGAGTAGAAAATAAAATGTAATAACTAAAAACAAAATTATATGTTTTGATAAAATATGTAGTTTGTCCAAAATAGTACCCGAGTTAATATTTTCATAATAATTTTTTTTTGTTAACAAAAACTTGAAGTTCCTAATTTTTTTCCCAGTGGTCTTATCTAAAACCATATAGCTTTTTTTCTGTAAATATGAATAAAGAATTTATAATTAAAAATATACTTATGAATTTTATAAATAAATGCACATGCTAACATTACAACGATATTCTAAAAACACAATACTGAACATCATAAACATTTTATCAAAACCTGGGGTCCTCGGTAACCAGTAACCACACTTCCTCACACCAAAACATATAAAAAGATATTTATAATTATACATTTACAGACACTTATCGCAAGGAAAAATCAAACAATTTCTTTATAATGCTTTCTATTTATTATAAATATGTCTAAATAAACTATAATTTTTTCAATATTTTTACAATAGGCGGGTTCGGATATTCATCAGCGACCGTTTAGATGACACTAATGGCAGCTGGTCACGTGGTTACTTATAAAATGTTGGTAGTAATCCACGTGACCATATCTAGATACTGTCATCTAAACGCTTGGTGATGAGTTGCCGAACCCGCATAATGCAAAGAATATTGAAGCATAAAAATACTGTACTTCAGAAAAAAACATAATAGACTTAGGTCAAGATTGTGTTTGACACAATACAAATAAAAAAATATATACCAGTCCAAAACTGTTTAAATTATTACATATCTATAAAGATAACATAAGTAGTATGGGTCGACATTTTTATAATACAAAAACAGGTGAGCTCTAAAAAATATTTTTTTCAGATACAGCTATGACTTTTATCTTTTGTAAGCGCATAGGCAAAAGGGTTTTAAACAAATAAAGAAATCTCAGCACAAATAAGTACAGTCTTTGTTATTTTTAATAAAAAATTTGCTATATTTATTTTTACTTTGGTTTCTTTAGTTAAAAACGTTTTGCCTATGCGTATATAGGAATTAAAAGATACAGCAATTAACGGAAAGATAATCTTTTCACCATTTCTTTGAGATTTGGGAATAAAATTGTGGCAATATGCGGAATTACTTATAACTCTTTATGGTCGAGGTCCTGTGAAAGGGAGGGACTGTTATTTTATCTTGTAAAAAAAAACAAAAAAAAAACCACTGTTTGAATAGGTACACAAAAGTTTATATATAAAAAAACTGTTTTTTAGAATGCTACATAATCACAAAACCACGATGTTTAACAAATATTATGAACGCGCATGACGGAAAAGTTGAAATTTTAGTAAAAGCAATTTTAATTCATATCAAGCAACTTGTGTCAGTTTATACTTAAGACCGTACCTCACACAAAAATTAAAAAATTACAAAAAACAGAGCGCAAGGTATCCAGCTAGCTTTTATAGCCATTTCTTCCCTGTAACTAAAAATTTAAAAATAAAATATTTTAAAACTACTTTTTAAAAACAAGCTTTTATAACTTACATGTAGTAAAACGAAAAAAATTAGTATAGTTTTTTCATTGTGGCAATGCTAAATGCTATTTATAAGTGGACGTAGTTCGCATGGGTGGATCCTAATAAAAGTAGTAGGTATTAAAGTTATCACTGAAACATATAATATATTATGTTAAATTTATTGTCTTAAAAGCTTGTCGCGGGAATAGAAAAGAAAAAATACATACTTATGTACTTACAATTTGTGCCAAACAAAATCAATGCCTGTATGAACTTTTCGCGCGCGACGAGCTTTTAAGACAATAAATTTAAAATAATATATTATATCTGTTTCGGTGATAGCGTTGATACTACTTTTATTAGGATCCACCCACGCGAACTACGTCCACTTATATAGCGTTTAGCATTGCCACAATGACAAAAATGTACTTATTTTTTTGGTTTTAGTACACCTAAATAATAAAAGCTTGTTTTTAAAAAGTATTTTTTACAAGATTTTATTTTTACACTGATTTTAGTAAACTGAATCTACCTATAAGTTTTTCTATACATTCAAACATTCCTTTTTTCGGTACCTAAGAAATTTTACAAAATAGACACTACAAATAACTTACAAATAAAGGGGTAGTATCCAAGCTTTAACGGCGGCGATTTCCTTCATATTTTTTTTTAAATTAGTCGCGGGCCACTATTTGGAAAAATCTTCCTAAGGATTTCGTTATCGATTAGCCAGAAGCTCTCGTCATCGATGTCTTTCGTCTAATAAAATTTTAAAATAAAAAAATATAAGTATTCACTCCCATACAGTCCTCTTATTTTTCTAGCTTATACAAAATTTAATTTAACAGTTCTAAACACCGCTTATCCCATAAAGAAGTTGAACTTTATTCTTCAAATTTGTTTTTAACACACTGTTTCTGTTAGCCAGTTAGAATGTAAAATATAAAGTGGTCAAACAATATAAAGTACCTAGTCACTTTAAACAGTGATGGAACGCACAGACCCCTGTAGAGTTGTCCATTTTTAATTCGTTGCAGATATGTTCCAAATTATCATTTTAGATTACTTTAACAAACTTCTTAAAATTCTTTGAATAAAATGTTGCTATCTAATAGGTATGCCAAACAATCTTTAAAAAAATCAACACTGAACTGCTAGGAACTGACACTTCTTTTTAAATTTTGTACAGTCTTGACCTTTCCAGATTAATCAGAAATGCATCATCGTTAAATGCACATTATTTGTGAGAAACTGTTTTTTAGGGATTTACTTACCGTCGTATTAGCTTTAGGAACTATAGTAAAAACAACATACTGTCAAAGAAGCAGTAAAAAAAATCAAAAATAGTCTGGTGGTAGGTACAAAACTTAGGATTAACATACCAAAATCTGAAAAATCATTTCAGTCAATTGGATCAAATGAACATAAAATCATTCCAGTTAATTGAAATAAACTTTCTGAAATCCACACTTGAAAAATAATATCTTTTTCTCCATAAAATAGATATTTATGAGATGTAGGTACAAGTGTTAAAAGTGGCATTTCTTCGAACAAAATAAAATCACTTTTAACACATGTATCATACACCATTTTTCTACAAACACTGCATTAGTTAAAAAAATATATAATAAAACTGGCGAAAAAATAAGTCTAACATAATTTTAATTCCTACAATCAAAAACTTGCATGAATTTCCTCCAAGATTTCTTACAAGGTTACTGTTTTGTTGTGAAGTTGCGTCTTCACAAGGAATAAATATCACAAAATGTATAAATTGTACATTTAATGTAAGTATCGCCAAATAGTTTGTAATTTTTTGTTAATAAAAATATTTTGGAAAAACGAATGGCAGGTTATTTAAAATATTATCTCGAATATTATTGACAAACGACTGATTTGCTTAACATTAGTATTAAAAGTAATTCATTTTTAACACTAGTAAAAAATGTTACTTTTAACATTAGAATGTCAAGTTAAAAGGCCTACTTTTAATAGTGTTTGTAGAAAAAAAAAGTTTATACCAATATAAAAATTTAACAAACCAAATTCCCATATATCTATTATATAATATGCAAATTCCTTTTACATAACCTCAAAATCAACGTATGTTTTAATTTCTGATAGACCAAACCAATAGGTACTGAGAAAGGCGTAAAAGCGCCCGCTTGAAATAAGTGTTGACAAAAGATTGAAAAGAGCACACAACTGCACTGGTCGATTTGATATGTAATTACTGTCGACTACCAATCAGAATTGAGTTTGCACTTACATTCCCGGTTTCTATTCACACCGAATTTTGTATATTTTTATAACATTATACTTAACTCGAAGTAAACTAAACAATTTAGAAATTTTGATTAACCGTCTTCAAATAAAAAAAATACAAGTTTTATGTCTAGTTATTTTTGATCCTAACAGATTACATTCATCGGACACGTTCTTTCGTGTATAAATACGCGACGTACCTAGGTAGTTTTGCAGCTCAAATCTTACTGAAAGGTTCGTGAAAAAGTATAACAATTCTACTGTTAACTATTTATAAGATTAAAAAGAAATTATTTCTTACTTTCAAACAATTCCACAAAGGATTGGAGTCCCCACTCCAATGTACGAATGTACGCCATTTATAAATTCCAACGCTACAACTCATCTCACCAAGAATCAAATGGAAAATATAAGAAAAAAAGATACTTGCTGCTCGTTTAACGTTTACGGACACTACCGATTATGTACGATTTTTAACGAAAGACGGACTCTTTAGGGATGGTTATAGTTAAATAACTTGGATTGTAAACTTCGTTTTTAAAAACGTTTTATTTACTAAAATACAAGTTTTAACAATAATTATTGTAGAAATGTGACAACTTAAAATGACTGCGTACAGCACGAAAATCAATTAAGAAGTAAAATAAAGATTTTTACAAAGGGGTATATATACTAAAACTAAGATAAGCAAATGGCGTCATTAAGGGTTGATAAGACAGTCTCTGAGTCACATAACTCCTCCTTCCTTAAGTTCGGAAAATGCAGGTTCACGAATTTTCTGAGATTTTTCTTTGGTCTGATGTGGGGTTGTATTTTTCTTAATGAAGGTCTTCCTAAATTTCCATAGAGTGGCAGCTATAATTACCACTATAAGTCCACTAATCAATGTAGTGAAAATTATTCCTTGATTTCGGGATGTCGACAAATTGTGCAAATTAATTAATTTAAAGTTGTTTATTGCAGTTTGTGCGTTTTTTATTTGGTCATAATTAATTTGTTGTAGTTCCAAATGCTGCGTTTCGTTGTTACTCTGATTCGGCAATTGTATTTCAGGAATATCTAAGGCATACTGAAGATTTGTTTTTCTGTACTTTTCATAAAGTTTTCCTTCAATTTCTAATGGGCAGCTGGAAAGTTCAATTATACTGGGTTTATTAATTTTTATAAGGTTGCGGCGACAACTTGTTTTGACTAGGATTTCGCCAGCCGGGATTACCAGGATCACCGTGTATCTGTTCGACGCTTGTTTGTTTGTAGTGGATACTGATGAATGGACACTCATTTACTGCAGTTAACAAAAGCTTTGATATACAGGACTTTTCAACAATTAATTTCTCCTGTTGGCAAATAAAGATGTCGTTTATCCTTGGACATGATTCTTGTAGGGACCATTGGGTACTTTCAGTAAGTAATATATAGGGATTAGGTAAGAGAATTGTTTGGTTTAGGATAGGTACAGGATATATTTTATACAACATAAATTGTTTTGGGAGAATAATTGGTATGTGTACCGAAAATAATATAATATTATTTTTTATAATTACTTGTGCACTTAAAAATTGATAATAACTAATTTCTTCATTAAGTTCAATAATATTATTTTTACCGTATAATTTTTGAGCTTTGCTTATCAACTCATTAACTTGTTTAGGATTTAAAATGGAATTATGCATAATATTTGTTTTGGCGAAAGAGATTGCATTTTCAATATTATCTATTAAATATTTGACTAAACCTAATTCATTTATAATGTTGTCTATAAGAAGAGACAAGTATAAAGAATGAGAAATATTTAATGTTTGTCTTTGTAATGACTCTAATTTGCTTAACAAAATGTTTTGATTGTTACTGATTCTTGTTATTTGCAAAGTATATGCATTAATGGCGTCTGTTAATATTGTTTGTTTGTTCTTAAGCTCATCTTGTAATGTTCGCTGGTTTTGTGAAATTGTATTTATATATGAATCATAACGTTTTTCGTCATCAGAATCTAAATTACCAAATAACCATTTATTAATTTTACCTATTACATTAATTAATCCTCTTTTCTTGCGATTATCATTTTTATGAAATATATAAGTATTTTGTTTTACTAATTCTAAAAGGCTAAAAGTATGATTTAACTTAGTTCTTATCATATACATAAAATTTTCATTTGTATAATTATTTAAAGTTAAATTTATTTTCTGCAATAAAGTATGGGATTGTCCTAAACATAATTCGAGATTTGATATATATATATGGTATAAAAATGTATGCTGGAAAGCAGTTACATGTGCTTTACCTAAAGATACGGGCAATATAGGGTTTTTTACTTCCTTAATTTCTAGAGCTACCGCTAGGGGTACCAGTATTAGAAGTAGATGGAGTTTCGCCATCTGAAACAAGAAAACGTTGTGGTTTCACATTATTTTTATGAATCTTTCTATTTTTTGAAGTAACAATATTTTGTTTGTCTCTTATGGGGCTTAAAACTTTTTCGTACTTATTTCGCTTTTTTATGTCCTGTGAAAATTTCTTTTCGTATAAAGGTCTTTGA
Organism: Philopedon plagiatum; assembly: GCA_963971165.1. Classification (NCBI taxonomy): domain Eukaryota; kingdom Metazoa; phylum Arthropoda; class Insecta; order Coleoptera; family Curculionidae; genus Philopedon; species Philopedon plagiatum. The sequence continues at coordinate 74,287,966 of OZ020190.1, forward strand.
ACATTAATAGATGGTGGCTCATGCCTATTTTCATTTCGCTTGTCTAAAATAACTTTTTGTTGAGTAACTAAATTTTCATAAATTTGATTTTTAATGTTTTTTATGTTTTCTGAATGATCTTGCATATAAGCAGTAAGTTTTTGTTCCTCGGTTAATTCTAACGGATTACGAAAATCGAGCTTTCCTTTAATGATTTGAAATGGCGTATATTTCTAAGCATTATGAGTTGAGTTATTGTAAGAAAGGATTGCGTAATTCATTAATTGTATAATATTATCATTTGGTTTTTCATTTTTTAAAATGACAATAGTTTCCTGAAGGGTTGAGTGGAATCTCTCAACGGGACTATTTGAATTTGGGTTCCTAGGAGTGCAATAATGCATTTCGATGTTATGTAGCGTACAAAGGTTTTGTAAATTTTCATTTTTAAAAGGAGTTCCGTTGTCAGAAGTAATTTTTCTTGGAATACCGTAGTGATTAAAATATACTAAAAGTTTATCTACAATTTCAATACTCGTTTGAGAATTTAAGGGATATGCTTGCCCTAATTTTGAAAAACTATCCATTATGGTTAAAAAATAAGTATTATGTGTTTTAAAAGTATCAACATAAATATGATCGAAAGGTTCGTAACCTATAGGTGTTGGCTTGAATACAATTTTGTTAGGATGTCTTTCGTACTTTGATTTTTGACATACATCGCAAAGATTAACATATGTTTTTACGTCGTTTTCTAAATTTGGCCAATAAAATACTTTTTTAAGGGAAGCAGTATTTTCTGTAATTCCTCGGTGGTGAGTTTTTGTTTCATGATAAAATTTGATTTTTTCTTGTTGCATGTCAAGCTCAGTGACGTCTTCTAAAAGTATGTTGGAAATGTAAAGCGTAAAGGCTCCATTTTTAAAATATTTTTGGAATATTTGAAGGATTATGGGTTCTAAACTTTTATTTTTGAAATGCAAACAATATGTGTTTTTTGGTATAAAATACTCTTTTATGATATTGCAAATACTTTCTTCCGTAGGATCATTAGGTAAAAATATATAAACTTTTTGTTTATCGAAAATCTTTTCTTTTTGAATTCTTATTTTATTGTTATTGGAATACCTAAATATAATTTGATTTTTATATATATTTAAAGGCTTTTTTACATAAGGGGCACCTATTATGGGGTCTTCTACACTAGAGTGTTGTGTTTCTAGATCAACTGATTTATTAGTCTTATTTTTTGTCGGGTTATCTTTTCGTAATTTATCAGGGTTATCATTATTTGCGGGCGTAATTACTTCCGATATTATGTTTATTTTTGGGGTTTCTTAAGGTAATGAAGGGTTCAAACTGTTTAAAATTTCTTCTAATTCATTATTGGATAAAGAAGGTAATTCGTTTGAGTCATAATTTGGAAATAAGGATAGACTGTCATCGTTCTCATTTTCTATGGCATGTATTTGAATGCGAGAAAGGGCATCAGCATTAGTGTTATTTTTGCCTTTTTTATAAATTATTTCGTAATCAAATTCCTCTAACTTGAGCCGCCAACGGACTAGTTTGGAATTAGGCTCTTTTATTGAAAATAACCATTGTAGTGGTTTATGATCCGAAATTATTTTAAATTTTGTACCAAAAAGATAAGGCCTAAAGTACTTTGTTGCCCAGACGATGGCTAAAAGTTCTTTTTCTATCGTACTGTAATTTATTTCTGCCGGATTTAATGTACGCGAAGCATAGGCAATTGGCAAGTCTTTACCGATTGGTCCTTGCGATAAAATTGCTCCTATTGCATAATTTGATGCATCAGTCGTAAGGTTAAATGGCTTCGAAAAATCGGGATGTTGTAGTATAGGGTCGTTAGTTAAAATATTTTTACAAGTTTCAAAGCAATGTATAAATTCTTGAGTATGTTCGATTTCACATTTTTTTTTAAACATTTTGTCATTGGCTTGGTTAATTGAGCAAAATTTTTTATAAACTTCCTATAATATCCAATAAGTCCTAAAAATGATTTTATTTCTTTTGGTGACTTAGGGATGGGAAATTTTTTTATAGCTTCGATTTTTTTTTGATTGGGTTTTATTCCTTCAGTGGTTATAACGTGTCCTAAAAATTCGACTGTTTTGCATAAAAATTCAGATTTATCTAACTGTATTTTTAAGTTATGTTCCTTAAGTTTTTTAAATACTTGTTTTAAATTAGAGATATGTTCTTATAGTGATGTAGAATAAATTATTATGTCGTCCATATAGACGAGACATATTTTTCCTTGCAGATCTTTTAAAACGTTGTCCATAACACGTTGGAATGTGGCAGTGGCGTTTTTTAGACCGAAAGGCATACGGACGTATTCATAATGTCCATTTTCGACATTAAATGCGGTTTTGGGTATAGAGTCAGGGTGAACTTCAATTTGGTGAAAACCTGATGCTAGATCTAAAGTTGTGAAATACTGACTTCTTCCTAATTTATCTAAGATATCAGTGATTATAGGCAATGGATACCTATCATCAATAGTTTTTTGATTAAGTTTTCTATAATCGGTTACGATCCTCCATTTTTGTTTACCAGAGGCGTCCATTTTTTTTTGGGACTATCCAAACAGGGGATGACCAGGGGCTACATGAGGGTCTAATTATTTCGTCTTCTAACATTTGCGAAATTTGTCTTTGGAGTTCCTGTTTATGAATATACGGGTATCTGTATGTTTTTGTATGTACGGGAATGTCATCTATAGTTTTTATTTCGTGTTTAACTTGACTAGTGAATGTTAGTTTGTCATTAGGTCTATGCAAAATTTCAGGAAATTGTAAAATTAATCGTTTTAATTCCGTCTTTTATTCCGGATTAAGATGTTGAGATCTTATTAAAGAAAAGTCGTTGTTTTTTGAAGTACATTCAATATTTTTTTGATTGTCAATAAAATAACATTCGGATTTGTTAAATTGTGATTTGATGCAATTATTGCCATTTTTTGGAATGTCCATTATTTGTTCTATATTAAATATTTCAAAATTTTCAGAATAAAAAGGTTGAGCTTTTTGTCTTATAGATGTTGGGTCAAAATGAATCATTATTGTTTTGTCTGTCAAATTCCTAATCTCTAATGGGATCATATTATTTTTAACGAGTAGTAAGCTAGGTAATATTTCAATTATTTTGTTATTTATATGGGGCATTAAAATTTCAGAATTATATTTTAAATCAGTAACGATTTGTTTTAGGATAATAGAATTAGGTGGGATTTCTACTTTTTGTAAGTTAAAGTCATCCCCCCATCGTATCCTCGGTTTGACGTACCGGCGGGGCTTGCGAGCTTCATTGACTCGGAGGGCTAGGCCAGCTAGGTTCAACCATGCTGGGAAGGTCTCTGAGGTTAGAAGCCAGACTAAGAAGGATACAACTGCACAGTGGTGCCCACACTACAAATTTAACACCAGCTCACTGCCTGTCCTGCTGCGGCCGCCCTGCGTGGAGCGGCGGGGTACAGCGGTGAGCACACTACAACACCTACACTTCACCTACATCTAACACATGCGGGTTAATCCCACGGTGTGACGCGACCCGTGCCAAAGGGACGAATGGCGCCTGAGCCGTAATCAGGCGTTTGAAACGGAGCCTCCGGGACACCAGGCGACATCCCGGAGTAAGCAGCCTTACACCGGCAAGGGGGCGCTGCCGGTGCGGACCACCCTTTCCCCCAGACTCGTGGGAACAAGAATGGACAGGAGTAGAAAAGGAAAATTACATTCAAAGTGAGGGTCGTGCAGGTTAACCTTCACCACAGCAGGGCAGCCTCGGCTGTCCTGTGTAGGGTGATGGAGAACTGCGACATCGCCCTCATTCAAGAACCTTGGGTCAACCAAGGTAAAATAAAAGGTCTCTCGGGAGTAGGTGGTGAATTGGTTTACAATAGAACCACCGACCGACCGAGAACCTGCATTTTAATTAAAAAGAATATAAGGATGCTGCCACTGGCTAAGTTCTGTCTTAGGGATCTCGTGGCAGTAAGACTAGCAACCACGGAGGGAGGTGGGCCGAAGAATATCACTATTGGATCGGCTTATTTCCCATACGATGACCCGGAAGCGCCACCACCCAGCGCTGTGGAGGAACTGGTGAGAGACTGCGGAGGAAGTGGATCGCAGCTGATCATCGGGTGTGATGCAAACGCACACCACAGCATCTGGGGCAGCACTAACACCAATCAAAGAGGTGAGCACATCTTTCAATTCCTAATGGCAAATAACTTAGACATTATGAATAGAGGTAATAATCCGACTTTTGTAACGGGGCAAAGGCAGGAGGTTTTAGATATAACTATATCAACGGCTTACGTCGGCAATTATATTAAAAACTGGCATGTGTCTGAGGAAGAGAGTTGCTCGGACCACAGACATATACGGTTCGAAATAACGTGTATAAAACGGGAATCTAACTCTTATCGCGACCCTCGCAGAACGAACTGGGGTAACTATCGGGTAGACCTAGAACGTAACCTGGAGGGGCTTAAAGAGGTAATAAATAACGTGACGGACCTCGAACTGGTAGCGGATCAATTGACGGACGCGGCCATTTCGGCATTCGAAGCAAATTGTCCTCAAACTACATCAAATTCCTCCCGGAAGGTCCCCTGGTGGGGACCAGACCTGGAGGCCAAAAGAGGACAAGTAAGAAAGAACTGGAATCAGGCAAAACGATCAGGCAACTGGGAAGCGTATAGGGCTACCCTTACTGAATACAACATAGCGCTGAGAAAGGCCAAGAGAGCATCCTGGAGAAGGCACTGCGAGGCTATTGAAAGCACTCCAGAATGTGCCAGACTCGCAAAGATACTGTCAAAGGACACTCAGCCTGCAATCAACTCTCTGGTCACTGAGAATGGAGAGCAAACATTAACGGGGAAGGAAACAATGACCGAACTGTTTCGGGTTCACTTCCCTGGGTACAAAATCATAAAGGAAACACCTGAAGCCTGGAGATTTGGAGGACCTAATGAAGCTCCTAACAGAGCTCATAGGGACAACTGGCAGGCTGCTAAGAAGGTGATATCCCCTGAAAAAATAAAATGGGCTATAAACTCATTTGAACCCTACAAATCTCCGGGTCCAGACGGAGTTTGTCCAGCGTTGCTACAGCAGGGATCAGACCTGCTTGTCAGCAAGCTTTGTCACATACTAAGGGCCAGTCTGGCCCTAGGTCACCTACCGAGGATCTGGAGACTGACCAAAGTGGTATTCATACCGAAACATGGACGTCCCAACTACTCGGTCGCCAAGGCATTCAGACCCATCAGTCTAATGTCCTTTGTTGTAAAAACACTAGAAAAACTGTTAGATAGGCATATAAGGGATTCTATAATGGGGGACGGACCATTTCATCAAGACCAGCATGCCTACAGAACAGGAAGATCGACCGAATCAGCACTCCACCAGCTAGTTAGCAGAGTGGAGAACGCGATAGGTAACGGAGAAGTGCTTCTCGGAGCATTTCTGGATATTGAAGGAGCGTTTGACAACACATCCTTCACATCTATATCCAGAGCAATCAGGGGCATCGGGCTAGATGAGACCTGCTGCAGATGGGTAGAAAGCATGCTTAAAAGCCGGGTAATTTATACAGATCTACTCGGTGAAACTTTGGCAGCCCGGGTGACAGGGGGATGCCCTCAGGGGGGGGGGGGGGTCTTTCTCCCCTCCTCTGGAACCTGGTAATGGACGGGCTTCTAAAAGAACTAAGCCAAAGGGGTTATTCGATTCTGGGCTACGCAGACGACCTGGTCATAACGACTCAAGGAAAATTCAACACAACCGTGAGGGACTGCATGAGGAGCGCCCTCGCCGTAGTGGAAAAATGGGTAGGACAGGAAGGGCTTAATGTAAGCCCAAACAAGACTGTCATCGTCCCGTTCACTAACCGCAGGAAAAAGGAGGGGCTCGGTCCTCTAACCCTGCGAGGAGTCACAATTCCTCTGCAGGAAGAGGTAAAGTATTTGGGGGTAACACTGGACTAAAAACTTACCTGGAACAAGCATGTGGATAAAACCATACGAAAAGCGGAAATCACCCTTGCGGTGGTCAGACGAACGTATGGGAAAACATGGGGTCTCTCACCAAAGATGGTGCACTGGCTGTACACCAGAGTGGTGAAACCCGCAATAACTTATGCAGCTTTGGTCTGGGGGGCCAAGGCAACGCAGAAAACAATAATGCTCAGGCTCAGCAGTCTGCAAAGACTAGCCTGTCTGGGCATTACAGGGGCAATGAGATCGACCCCTACCTCAGCGATGGAGAATCTCCTAGACCTTTCTCCCTTGCACCTGGTCATCCAGGGAGAGGCGAGGATGGGTCTCTATCGACTGCAAAACACTCTGCCCTCTTCATTACGGAAAAGGGCGGGACATGAACTCATAAGAGAGAAGATTGGAGGGCCCGATTTAGAAATGAGATCGGACTACATGACTCCAAAATTCCAATACAACATCCCCTACGAGGTAGTAATAGCGGATCGCAGGGAATGGACTTCGACAAACCCAGAGTTTCCTCCGGGGGCAATCATATGGTACACCGACGGATCAAAAACCCAAGCGGGAACCGGAGCAGGAGTACATGGGGTCGGACCAAGGAGGGACATGTCCTTTTCCTTGGGGAAGTACCCCACGGTATTCCAAGTAGAAACCTACGCCATTTTAGAATGTGCGCTGGAAAACAATAGGAGGGCTTATTCAAATAAGCGGATCTATATCTGTTCAGACAGTCAGGCCGCTTTGAGGGCACTCTCATGCCACAGAGTCACTTCGGGACTGGTATGGGAGTGCATAGACGATCTTGGCGCGCTAGCTGCCAGAAACTCAGTGAAGCTCATGTGGGTACCGGGACACAAGGGCATCACTGGTAACGAAAAAGCCGACGAACTTGCTAGACAGGGATCGGCTACACCATACATTGGCCCAGAACCATCTCTCGGGGTGCCAAAGTGCACGGCACGAGAGGCGGTAAACAGATGGATCAAGCAACAACACAAAGTCCACTGGAACGGAGTACAGGGACTGAACCACAGCAAGGCCGCTATAGGAAATCCCAATCCTAGACTCACCAGGCAACTGCTAAATCTGAGCAGGATCCAGTTGAGGACAATCGTAGGGGTACTAACAGGACACATGGCTGTAAAGGACCTTCTCAACAAAATGAAACTGTACCAGGGAGACCTTAGCTGCAGACTATGCGGTAGGGACAGGGAAACAGTTCAGCACATTATATATAATTGCGAGTCACTAGATCGCAAGCGTCACCAACTGTTCGGGCAACCAAAGTTAGAACCGGAGGAATTGATCACCCGCTCCCTTGTGGGCCTGTACAGGCTTGTGCAGGAAACTGGGATAACAGAGTGGGTGTAACAAAAGTTATTGGGTAGGCACAATAGGCCTCTAGTGGCCGCAGTGCTTCCGGTCTCGGACGGAGCCCAAGGGAAAAAAAAAAAAAAAAAAAAAAGTTAAAGTCATTGCGATAGAATAAGGGTATTTGACATTCATTGTTTACCAAACATTGATTAGTAAGATCGATATTTAGGCCTAATTTTCTTAAATCGCGTAGTCCTAATATACCGTCAAAGAAGTCATGAAAATTGTATAATATAAATTCAAATTCTTGGTTTACATTATATTCCTCTAATAAGGGTATTTTAGCTTTTGTTTTTCTCTTTGTATTTCCTACACAAGTTACTAAAGTATGATCACAATTAAAAATTAAATCTGGAAAATATTGTTCAGCAATAATGGGCCTTAAAATAGAAGTATGACTTCCGGTGTCTATTAATAATTTAATAGGCGGATTTGATATTTCTATGTAAGGTAAGGAGTTTACTTGAAAACTATTTAAGCTAAGGGCTGATTGTTTTCCGAGGCTGGTATCCGAAAATTTTCGTTATTTGGGAAATCGGTATTTTGATTTTCCAAACTTTCATTTTCGTACAAGTATTCCGGTTCGTTAGATTCGTGTTCGTGATATTGGTTATACGAATCATATGCATTACAAGTATCGTAATTAACGGGATATTCATTATGCAAATTTTGATAAGTAGTTTCATAACCTTCGTTTTGGCTATATACGGGGTATGCAGAATTTCCGTCATCAAAGTTTGTAACTTCGGTAAATACTAAAGGATTCATGTGTGGGTTAATTAGAAATGGGTTTCTTCTCTGGTTAATATTTCTCGACTGCAAAGAAGATATTATACTTGTAGTAGACATTGGTACTGGCTTTTCTGTAGGTTTATGGGAATTTTCTTTCGAAAAAACATTTGGAGGTTTTCGAAAAACTTGTTTATTAGTTGGGAAATGGTGATTAGCAGGTCTTGGCTGAATGTTTATGGGTTGACTGGGAAAGCTAGGTCTTCCCGAAAAATGTGGATTTGGCATATTAAAATTAGCCTGATAATTATTGTGATTGGGCAAAAATTGATTATGTTGAGTTTGCCTAGATAGATATTGAGTACCTATGTGGGATTTCTTGGTTAAATCTATAGTTAGGTGGTTGATAAGTAATTTTTGGTTTTACAACAGGAAGTGGGAGTCGATTTATGTTTAACCTGGAATTAATCTGTTGTTCTATGAGAGAATGATTAAAAACAAGGGCACTTGCTTCTTCTATGGTTTCTGGGTTATGAATCATTAAAATAGTTCGAAGTTCGCTAGAAACATTTGCTATAAGTATAGTTATGGCTGTTGATTCCGCTTGAGCAATAAGCGCTGTTTTAGTGGCTTGTGCTAAGGATATGTCTGCGTGTGTTTTAATAGAAATACGAGAAAGCAAAATTTTAATTCTATCTATAAATTCTAAAGGTGATTCATTCCTATTTCTATTTAAAAATGTTAATTGTTGCGAAAGGACGTGTCTGTTTGTTTTGTCTCCGAATTTTAATCTTAAAGCGTTTTTTATATCTGTCCAGTTTTTTAAGTCAGGTCTGCATAAAAGAAAATCTCCTGCTTCGTCAACTATTTTAGAAGTTATAGCGGCTAAGACAAATTCTTTTAAACTTTCGTCTGCAGTACTTAATGCATATCTATTATAAAAAATATCTACACTATTTATGAAAGATTCTAAATGTTCACTGCGACCGGAAAATGGTCTTAATGTGTGTGCAATTTCTTTTGCTGCTGATATGGTAGACATTTTACTATTATTTTCTATACTAGAATTTTCACTAATAATACTTAAATTTGAAAGTGTTTCAACTAATGAGTCGATATGTGACATTCAAAAATTACTTTTGTAAGCAAATTTACCTACTTATGAAATAATAATAAATTTTGCACTAGTAAAATTTAAGAGGTACACATACGAATTTTACAAAATAAAAAAGGGGTGGAAAAGGAAATATCACTTACAGTAGTTTTTTTTTTCTGCTGCAACTATGAACTTCCCTACCAGTGCAGTGGGATGCAGATGGCTCAGATCTCAGCAAACAGTTGAAACTGATGACTTGTACTTGGCTTCAGGAACGGGAAATGCGTTGATTTTCTTCTTTCCAAACACAGGTACAGGCCTTCTAAGATCCTACCGACGACCGCGCCAGTTAAATAACTTGGATTGTAAACTTCGTTTTTAAACACTTTTATTTACTAAAATACAAGTTTTAACAATTATTGTAGAAATGTGACAACTTAAAATGACTGCGTACAGCACGAAAATCAATTAAGAAGTAAAATAAAGATTTTTACAAAGGGGTATATATACTAAAACTAAGATAAGCAAATGGCGTCATTAAGGGTTGATAAGACAGTCTCTGAGTCACATAACTTTATTAAAGGCTTTAATTACCATAACTTATCACACAGCTGTAGTACGAGTGTTTGGTTTCAGTCGTTATTAAACAACTATCAGTAAGGCAGTTTAATAACTGTAATTAATGTTGTTGCTACCACAACTAAATGACAATATATAGGATAATTCGGGTAAAATTTTATTAACATGTAAACTGACACTAGCAAAACGCTTTAACTACTGTAACTCAGAAATGTATCAACGGCTATGCAATAACTTTAGAAAGATCACTTTAGTAATGGGTATAAGGTCATCTTACTACCGTTATTAAAAAAATAGCAGTAGTAACTAAATATTTAATTATGGTTATTAATGCAATAGCTGTAATGTACTTTAATAAACTCATTTCCCTCAGTGTGGAAGGCAATCCAGAATTAACGAATACTCGTCTAGATGTCTAGGTTTATTTTATTATTTTTTTACTATTTTTTATGCAATAGCCACTATTATAGGGTCTCCCATTTTAAAATAGGCTAACAAGGTCATTAAAGCAAGTAACAAATATAAAGCAAATTAATAATAAACACTGTTTAGTGTCTTTAGTGACATTTTAAGGTAGAGCATTGTCCGTCTATACCCCCTCTAACTACGGCCCTGGCGTGAATGGGGTTTCCTTTCCTCTTCCCACTGTCAGTCTTCCTCCTTTTTTCGTTCTCTGTCACTTCTAATCCTATTTTCTCCCAGAGGTAAAAATTCCGGAGGTAAGCTACCCCTTCATTAGGATCTCCTGGCGGAGGATGCCCAGGAGGACCACCATTGAAGAATTTCAAAAGAATAATAACCTTTACCAACATCTGCGTGCTTAATTCCAATATATACTCTGGCCACCACTACCTCCAATCATGCAAACCTATCATTCTTTTTCTGACCGGAACTCAACTCAGTCCCAAATCCTCAACTAATCATCTTCTATTTCCATGCTATGAACTTCTCTCATCTTTTTCTCTTCATGGTGAGGTATGCAACTACTCCCGCAGTAGTATTGCTTGCCCCAGACTTCCGAACCTGGAATCAGGCAAGCCCGATGTAGTCTGACTAAACTTTACCCTTAAATCTTTCACAAAATTTATCTCTTGCATCTACCGCTCCTCATCAGACAACTCCTACAATTAGTTGTTCGACTTTCTCTCGGCAAAACTTGACCATCTTATGTTTGAATTTCCATCTGCTGAAGTTATCACCCTAGGCGCCTTTAACGTTCATAGCAAGGAATGAATAGGTTTCACAAAAACCGATCCAGAAGGCAGAAAACATCGCAATCAGCAACTCGCTCACCAATTTAATCAGTGAGCCAACGTACTTTCCCCGCATTTCTATCCATAATCCAAACCCACTAGATCTTTTCCTTACCACCCATCCTTAGCCATACTTTACATCTGTATGAGCTCCCCTTGGTCGATCCCCTCACGGCCTCATTACCATCTCTTGTAACATACATCCCTCCGGAATGCACGATCTAGCACTACAATTCTGCCGACTGGGATGGTTTTCGAATCTTCTCTACTTTCCCTTGGAACCCTGTCTGATTTTCCAATTCCGTTTCCTCTGAAATTTCCTTTAATATCACAATTATCATTTAAGTAGGTATTGAAAGTTTTACTTAACATTCCCGCAAGAAACCTAAACTCCACCATAAAAAGTTCTGGTTCTCCAATGTCTGTGATGATAAAGTCAGGCTCGAAAAGTCCAAGCTCACAAAAGGTTTCTTCAAAATTCTACAACCGAAAATCGTCAGGTTTTCACCGGGGCAAGAAATCAATACAATCTAACTATCTTGGAGTCCAAAAATGCTTTTAACAACGGAAAGAAAAATAAAGTGCTTTCATGTTCCAACGGCAGCAAATCTTTCTATATAGTCACTTGCCAAAAATATATGTCAAAACTTCTGTAGAAGCACTTTTCCTCCCCTGATTTCTGACAGCGAAATTATCTCCACCTCTAAAGGGAAAGCTGAACTATTTGCCAAACAATTCGCTGCCCCAAATCCACCCTTATTTCTCCTACTATTTTCACACTTCCAACCGCTACGTCTGTACCCCACAAAATATCCGACATAATCCTTAATATCAAACAAGTTCAAAAAATTCTTTTATACCTTGGCACCAAAAAGTCCTCCGGTCTGGATGGCATACCAGCAATTGTTCTAAAAATATGCGCTTCAGAACTTGCACCCATCTTAACTCCTATTTTCCGGATCTCCAATGACAAGGGCATCTTCCCAGAAGCTGGAAGACTGCTCATGTGCTGCCTATCGCGAAGAAAGGTTCCAAGTCCTTTCCATCGAATTATAGACCTATCTCTGTTGTCAGCAAAGTTATGTAGAAATTCATCAACTTGCAAATTCTAAAATATCTAGAAAACATAACATCATCCACGACAGACAGTACGGATTTCGTAACAAAAAATTAACATCTGATCTCCTTACCTTTGTCACACATAACTGGAACAAGTCTTTCGAATTTCATGGCGCATTCTAGATTGTTGCTCTTAATATTTCCACGTCCATTGACCAAGTATGGCATGCCGAACTCGTCAACAAACTACCGCCTTACGGTCTTTCTCCCAACCTAAGTACCTGGATCGGTAGCTTTATCTCTAATCGGCGCATATCTGTCGCAGTGGACGGTAACTCATCTGACTTCCATCCTATTAATGCTGGCATACCTCAAGTTCAATTCTGGCACCAACCCCATTTCTTTTTCACATTAATGACCTGCTCTATTCAACTGTCAATCCCATCCACGGTTACGCTGATGATAGAACTCTTCACTCCAACATCCATTATTCCAGACAAATCTCGAGTCAATAATAGACGCAGATCCAGGCACCTATCCCTTTTCCAAGATCTTCAATTAATCTTAGTCTGGGGTGCCAAAAACCTTGTTCAGTTCAGTGCCTCCAAAACCCAGTCTTGCTCCCTGTCACGCAAAAAATCCGGCAATTTCTAACCCATCCACATGAATGACCAAGCTCAACAGAACAAAGGAACGTTCGATCTTGTTGGCATCGCTTTCGAACATGATTTCAGCTGGCACAAACTCATTACTTCAATTGTCACATCGGCAGCTAAAAAGCTTAGATTTCTCTTTCGAGTAAGGTAATACTTCTCCCCTTCCAACTTACACACTCTCTATGTTTCCCAAATAATACTTAACCTAGAGTACTGTTCCCACATCTGGAGAACGGCATCACCTTCGACACTTGACATCCCTGACTCTCTCCGAAACAGAGCCAAAAATGACCCAGTTCTCACAAGAAAATTCCCTTCTCTCGGTCATCGCCGAGTTGTTGAGGATTTGTCCCTTCTCGCCTTCTCTACCGACATTTCCACGGATTTTGCTCTGAAGAATTAGTCCCTATAATTCCCCTCTTGACTGTTCCTAACAGGACCAACGGCGCGTTACGTATACATCCCCTTACTGTTCAGCTTCAAAAGTCTAGAACTTCCCACTTCTCTCGCTCATTCATACCAAGGGGCTCCGGATTATGGAACGAATTGCCTGCAGATGTTTTCTTTTCCCCTCCCAAATTGATTACTTAACATCTTCAATAAATTTCTTTTCGTCTATTAATAAGTATGTACATAATAATATATAGGACCAGTACTAAAATCTATAAGAATCAAAACTTAACCAATATCACCAATTATATTTAATATCACTAACGGCGGGTTGCAGAAAGAACATTTAATTCGTGATTAACTAACAACGTGTTAAATTTTATTGCGTTGTTAAATTTTGGTCAAGTTACCCAAGATTTAATCAAAGGCCTACGTTAAACAGCAATCGCTTAACATAGGCTTTTAGATTTGGAAGCGGTCGCAGTTTCGGGAAAACTCGAACGTCAGATTTTAATGTCAACAAAGCGTTTTGTATTTCTTGTAAAGCGAAGTTATTTTGAATCAAAAAAAAAATATTTTAGGGAAAATAGGCAAAGCGAATAGAAAAATTACACAAATATAGAAGAAAATAAACTTCTGAATATATGTATATGTATTTTTAAGGTAAGTTGTATGAAACCATCGAACCATAAAAACATTTTTATTTTCTTTGCCATAAAATACCGTACAGATACTAGCCAAATTTGTATAATCTTTCTGTTAATTTTTAAAATTTGCGTTAAAAATGCTTACATAAAAAATTTACTGCTTTTCAGCTTCCTTAACTACTATTCTCTTGTCATTATTATCCATTTATGTGTTTGTTTTTGGTGCATTCAAAAGATTTTAATATTTCTAAAGAATGAGAATTCCTAACCCTAAAAATCGAACTTTTGATGGAAGATAAAGCACAAAAACATACTTCCTGATAAACCTACATGTAAGGAATGGAGTTCTAAATGAATGTTATTTGAGAGGTTATCCTAGACACAAACAATATTCGCCGAAATACCTTACTGCCAAGGAAAAAATTTGGAAACGAAACCTTTGTTGTTATTTTCTTGATAAGGTAAAATATTGTCATTAATAGGTATCTTAGTTAAATATGTAGCTATCACTACCTACGTTACAAAATTTTTGAGTACAATTTTGTTTCTTATTTTTACCTCAAGTTCTGTGTTTATACCCGTAATAGCATTCTATATAACTTTTGTCCAGTTAAGCTAACAAAACATTTTTGTCTGGGTGGCTATACTGGTCAATTTGTAAACCTAATTGCTGGTAGTAGGTATAACGATTATAGTTTTTTTAACCATGTGTCACACTCAAACTCAAGCAAACTGTAGAGTATTTATTTAATCCACCGCAACTTGGTTTAAGCAAAATTGTGCTCTTTCTCCTTTAATAAACTCTTTGCTCATGATTCATTAACTCTAATTTTTTTTGTGGCACGTTTACTTAACTACCATTTTTATCATGTGAATATAAAACTCATATCCCCATACACTTGTTACTATTTAGAATAAAATATTTATAAACAAGTTATTTACTTGAGCTGAAGACAGTAGAACATAGTGCTTTTATTATAATTATTATGTAATTGTGTAATTTTTTACTTTATTTGCTTTGTTTTCTTTTGTTACAGGTACCAGATAAGTCACAAGAAAAAACCTTGCAGATATTTTAATGTGAATATAGGCTTAAAAAGTACCTACTAGTGACATCAAATCAATGGTAAAATAGTTTTTAAATGAAATTTTGTTATTTACATAAATAAAATGCGTTTTGTGATTTTTCAAAACATAAGTTACATCAGTTACTTTATATCTTTGTTCATTATTCCCTGAAAATTTGTAAAACTAGATAAAGATTCTGTTTAGGTTTTTGAGATTCTTACAATAAAGTTAGTTTCAGTAATTGAATAGTGGGCTATGTTTCCCTTTGAAAGCTCGGCTTCATTTTTTAGCAGGTAAGTTATTGTTGTAGCCAGAATAGAAAGAAAATGTCAAACAAAAAATGTCCAAAAAATACTAATAAAAAGGTTGTTTTAGTCCAGAATATGAGGATGTATTTTTCACTGAAGTACTAGCAAGCACAAATAGAACATTTTGGTCCATTAACGAGACGGATGAGTGGAAGATTTCCATTGCAACGGGATTTTTAGACGCAGTGCAAAAATAAAGGGGTTTGAAGAAAAAAGTAAAAAATCAGTGTCAAATACCAATACTTCTGCTGGCTGATTCAAAAGATTTGGAAGGTTTGAAGCTTCGGTTAAGGTAAAGGCGTAAAGGTGGGTGTAAATGCAAGAAGCGAGTACCATGTAACATTTAATGCCGTTTACCAGGTCGAAATAAATTTATAAAGTTTCACTTGGGTTAGTTAAATCCGTTTTTTTTTGGCACAAGTTAGGTAACAATAATAAACGCCTGTAATACTTATAACATCTAGAGTTAAAGAATTATTGTCAAGGCATAGGATAGGTAAATTTAAGTTTAGCCAAAAAATACGTTGCCAAAATGACTTATTTAACTGGATTAATACGCAAAAGAGGCATTTTAAAGGCAAATTTAACACGACAAGAAAAGTTTATACAAAATTTTGAGACTAGTAAAACGTTGGAGGTTCCCGTACGGCTCGCCAAGGCGAACGAATGGTGCCAAGAGTTTGAAATTATTCAAAATAAAATTGAAGAACTAGATGATTCGCAAAAACAAGTAGACGAGCGTGAAATGTTTTATGCCTCTTTTTTTGACGTTGTTGGAGATTTAAATGGTTTAATTAATCCTATACCATCTCAATTTGCACTATCGGCAGGTGGGGGGTCAGCGCAAACTCAGACAAATACCATGTTTACAAGACCAGAGGATAAGCTTCCAGCTATGGAAATTCCAAATTTTTATGGGTCTTATAAACATTGGTTAGAGTTTCATGATACTTTCAGCACACTTATAGACTCAAATACTACCATATCGGACATTCAAAAATTTTACTATTTAAAAGGTGCACTTAAGGGTAGTGCAGCGGACGTTATACACTCCTTGGAGGTTTCATCATCAAATTATAAGCAAGCTTGGATACTGTTAAAGGAACGTTTCGAAAATAAGAAGCTCATAGCTTTAAGTCATATTGAATCCATGTATAATTTTCCTACTATGGGTAAGGAATCTCAAATAGATTTAAGAAAGTTTGTTGATGGAATCCGAAAGGATTTGAGAGCGTTAAAAACACTAGGGTTAGGTGTGGAATATTGGGATTCTCTGTTAATTTCTATTTTTGAAATGAAATTAGATTCGATAGCAAGAAGGGAGTGACAAAAACAAGGTTCGATGGATACCTTTGCCACTATGGATGAATTTTTAAAATTTTTGACAAATAAATGTTCAATTCTGGAAACAAATTGTAGAAAAAATTATTTTGGTTAATTTAGTGACAGGGATAAGTCAAACCGATCGATCGTCTTTGCCACACACTACGTTAAAATCATATGGCGCTTACAAAAATAATCCATATTGTTTGGTTTGCAAATCACACGAACACTATATACAATAATGCCAAACCTTTTCTAATATGTCCTTACAACATAAGAGAAATTTTGTTACAAAGGCAAATTTGTGCTGGAATTGCCTTAAACGTGGGAATAGGGTTCAAAGTTGTACAACGAGAGGTTGTAGACTTTGTAGTGGAAAACATTGTAATAATACTTATACCTGTTTGTTATTCCTTGATACTTATACCTGTTTGTTATTTCTATTCATTTGTTATTCATTATACTGTTAGTTCTAAAAAGTCAATAAAAGCCTAATTTTATAAAAGGTTTCTTTTACTACAATTTTATTGACTTTTTCTCTGTAAAATGGATAAACTACTACGTCCAGAAAAGTTAGAAGCAGAACCCAACTCAAACAATGCCGCTCAACATTGGAAACATTGGTATAAATCATTTGTCAATTTTCTTGACGCTACTAAAGTCACAGAAGATAAAGATCAGTTAAAGCTTCTGGTAAATTACCTTTGCCCCGCAGTTTATGAATATATAAGTGAATGTAGCACTTACAAGGATGCTATTAAAATATTAGAGAACTTATATATTAAACCTAAAAATGAAATATTTGTACGACATTCCCTCTCGACTAGACGACAAGAAGTTGGAGAATCTATTGACCAATATTTACAAGTACTTAAGCAAATGAGTAAAGAATGCAGCTTTAAATCTGTTACTGCAGATCAAAACAGAGATGATTTTATAAGGGATTCATTTATTAGTGGACTAAACTCACCCCATATTCGTCAAAGACTTCTTGAAAATAATACTCTGAGTTTGGAGGAGGCCTTTAACAAAGCTAGATCTCTACAGATGGCTCAACATCACTCTGAATCTTATTCGTCTTCATTGGGTACTATTAATGCAGCTATGTCGAAATCTTTTGCTATGAACCAATCTCAGCCCAGGCAAGATGATCCAGATCCTTTAACCAGTGCATCCGTTACTCCCAAATGTTACTTCTGTGGATACGATCGTCACCCTCGTACAAAATGCCCCGCAAGAAATTCTGTGTGCCATTTTTGTAAGAAAAAGGGTCATTTTTCAAAGGTGTGTAAATCTTATGACAACTCAACAAAACAGACATCAGCTGCCCTCCTTGCAACAATATCTGCTGCATCACCTGGATGTTTGTCAAAAGCAATACTTCAAATTGAAGTTGACGGAATTATAACAGATGCTTTAATTGATACAGGAAGCTCCGACAGTTACATTTCCAACAAAATAGCTAAAGACCGAAAACTAAAAATATTTCCATTAAAAGCAGATGTAACCATGGCCTCAACATCCCTGTTTTCAAAAGTATTAGGATCCTGTACTGTTGATATCAAAATTTTACAGCACACTTACAAAAATGTAAAACTAATGGTCTTAGAAAATTTATGTGCTGATATGATTGTGGGTCATGATATATTAAGCCAGCATAACATAATTGAAGTGGTTTTTGGTGGGAAAAGATCTCCGTTATCAATATGTAGTCTAGCTTTAGCCAATGTTGAACCTGCTTTATTATTTTCTAATTTATCTGGTGACTGTAAACCCATTGCGATTAAATCACGTAGATATACGCAGGCAGATTCGAATTTTATTGAAGATGAAATTCAAAGACTCTTAAGTGAAAATGTAATTGAACCCAGTGATTCCCCATGGAGAGCTCAAGTATTGGTTACAACTAATGAAAACCATAAAAAGCGTATGGTAATTGATTATTCCCAGACAATTAATAAATTTACACAACTCGATGCTTATCCCCTACCTAGAATAGAAGATATAATAAATAAAGTTGCAAAATATGAAATTTTTAGTACGATAGATTTACGCAGTGCTTATCATCAAATTCCAATCAAAGAAAATGAGAAAATTTATACCGCTTTTGAAGCCTGTGGAGGTCTATATCAATTTCGAAGAATTCCATTTGGTGTTACTAATGGAGTTGCCTGTTTTCAAAGAACAATAGATAGTATAATCAAAAAAGAAGGTCTTAAAGACACTTACGCTTATTTAGACGATGTTACAGTGTGTGGAATCGATAAGGCAGATCATGATCATAACTTACAACTATTTTTAAACACTGCTGCTAAGTATAACTTAACACTAAACGAAGAAAAGTGCATGTTTTCATCAAACTCAATTAATATTTTGGGCTATAGCATCACTAAGAAGACCATCAAGCCAGATCCAGAAAGACTTCGACCGTTGTTAGAACTTCCTGTTCCTTATGACTCTACTTCTCTAAGACGTATAATGGGTATGTTTGCACATTATTCTAAATGGGTGCCAAAGTTTTCTGAAAAAATTCAGCCGCTTGTCCAATGCAAAAAAATTTCCAATGGGAGAAAACGTTGTTTATGCTTTTGAAACTCTCAAGAAAGATATTGCTCGTGCTGTTGTGACCTCAATTGACGATAATGCTATGTTTACAGTCGAAACCGATGCCTCCGACTTTGCTATCGCTGCACAACTTTCGCAACTTGGAAGACCAGTGGCATTTTTTTCAAGAACTCTGTCCAAATCAGAGCAAAGACACTCCTCAGTAGATAAAGAGGCTTATGCTATAGTTGAAGCTCTGAAAAAATGGAGACATTTTTTTAATTGGTCGTCACTTCAAACTCATAACAGATCAAAGGTCAGTAGCATTTATGTTTGACAATAAAAATCCTGGAAAAATTAAGAATGAAAAAATCATGAGATGGCGTCTTGAGCTATCAAGTTACAAGTATGATATTATATATAGACCCGGATCGCAAAATACTGTAGCAGATGCTTTTTCAAGAGTATGTTCTGCAACTGAAATTGACAGAACTTTGTACAATTTACATAATTCGTTATGTCATCCAGGAGTAACTCGTCTGTACCTTTGGATTCGCTGCAAAAACATGCCATTTTCAGTGGAAGATGTACGAAGAGTAACTTCTAAGTGTCCTGTTTGTTCAGAATTAAAACCAAGATATCATAAACATCAAGGCACACTTATAAAAGCAACATCTCCTTTTGAAAGACTGAACATTGATTTTAAAGGACCTCTGCCGTCGTCCTCAAATAATCGATATATTCTGACAATAATTGATGAATACTCAAGATTTCCTTTCGCATTTGCCTGCTCAGATATGACATCAGCCACCGTCATAAAATGTCTTCGTCAAATATTTTCAATTTTTGGAACACCATCATATATACACTCCGATCGAGGAGCATCTTTCTTATCATACGAAGTAAAAGCTTTTTTGGATTCTCATAATGTAGCAAGAAGTCGCACAACAGCTTACAATCCACAGGGTAATGGGCAATGTGAAAGATATAACGGAATTATATGGAAGACTATTCAACTGGTTTTAAAATCAAGAAATATCCATACTAATCAATGGGAGTTAGTATTGCAAGATGCTCTACATTCAATAAGATCTTTATTGTGCACCGCCACTAACTGCACACCTCACGAACGTATGTTTAGCTACGCCAGAAGGTCATCTAATGGATCGTCGACCCCGTCATGGCTGTCTAATCCTGGAATTGTTTTTCTAAAGAAGTTTATACATCAAAATAAATATGAACCATTAGTAGAAGAAGTTGAACTGTTGGACTCAAACTCAGACTATGCACATGTAAGATTACCCAATGGAAATGAAACAACCGTCTCTGTCCGCCACCTAGCACCACGTGGTGATGTTTCACTAAATAATGATTTCCAAATACCCACAAATATGGAAGAGAGACGAAATGATATAAATCCAGATATCTCTAAAATTACTCAGCCATTAGAAAATACTCAAGAAAACAACTCTACTTATGACGCGGTGTCAAATAATGACAATAGTGAAATAACTTTAGAAGTTAGTCGTCCTGTTCGTAACAGAAAGCGACCAAAACATTTGGAAGATTTTGTTTAAATACAAGGGAGGAAGAATGTAATAATACTTATACCTGTTTGTTATTCCTTGATACTTATACCTGTTTGTTATTTCTATTCATTATACTGTTAGTTCTAAAAAGTCAATAAAAGCCTAATTTTATAAAAGGTTTCTTTTACTACAAACATCATTCCTTATTGCATGGCGAGCAGTCCAGTACTAATGCGAAAAATTCGAATCAACAAAGGCAAAGGGAGGATGATGATAAACAAAACGGAAGCAATATTACAGGTGCAGAGATCATTGACTCTGCGTTCAGTGGTCACAGTAAGGCATCTAGGGATGTTGAGGCGTCAGCTAAGGGACAGGTTTCAGAGGTTCTTTTATCTACGGCTATTATTAAGGTTCAGGATTAGGGTGGCAATTTACATAAGTGCAGGGCGCTATTGGATTGTGGCTCTCAGTCTTCGTTTATGACTAGAGAGTTTCGAGAAAAATTAGGTCTTCCAAGCAAAAGGGTTAATATTTCTATTTTAGGTATAGGTACAGAGGTCACTAACATTAAACAGTCGGTGAATACAAGGATTTATTCGACTTGTTCGGATTATAAGGTTGACAGTAGATTTTTGATCATGGATAAAATTTCAAACAATATTCCTTCAATAAACGTTGACATGACCAGTCTTGACATTCCGCGGGGTATTGTTTTGGCAGATGCGTCATTCGGAAAACCCGATAAGATTGATATATTATTGGGAGCTTCTATATTTTGGGACGTTTTAGAAGGTAACAAGATTAATTTAGGAAGAGGTAGGCCTATTATTCAAGGTACCAAATTGGGGTGCGTAGTAGCAGGTCTAATAGGTTTAGATTGTGAATTTAAGGGGGATCAAGTTTGCAATTTGGTGTCCACTTTATCCGTTCAAGAGCAATTGGAAAGGTTTTGGGTACTTGAGGAGGTGGGAAAGGAAAGGTTTCTGACAAGGGAAAAAGAATAATGCGAAAGTTTCTTTTCAAATACTACGCAGCGAAATGACAAAGGAAGGTTTGTTGTAAAACTACCATTTCGCAAGGGGCGTCTGAGCTAGGTGATTCTTTTGGTACTGCTATGAAAAGGTTTACTTCTATGGAAAGGAAATTAGAAAGGAATGGAGAATTAAAACATTTGTATCACGCATTCATGCGGGAATATATCGAGCTAGGACATATATATGTCAAAAATTCATGCACACGAGGATACGGATTTGTTCACTCGGGGTCCAGTGAATTATTATTTGCCGCATCACTCTGTCCTTAAAACAGCATAAGTAACCGCTAAACTTCATGTGGTGTTTGATGCAAGCGCGTCTACGACTAACGGTGTGTCTTTAAATAATAATTTAATGGTGGGGCCTAAGTTGCAAGAGAATATCTTTTCTATTCTTTTAAGGTTAAGAAAGCATTCCATTGTAATCACAGCAGACGTGGAGAAGATGTATCGCCAGGTTTGGGTTGCGGATGAAGATAGAGATTTTCAACAGATTTTATGGAGGTTTAAAAGGGACGATCCTGTGGATCATTATCGTTTAAATACGATAACTTATGGTATGGCTTCCTCGGGGTATCTCGCAGTTAAGTGTTTAATTTACTAATACAAGAGCATTATAAATGCCTACATGCTGGACCACAGGCATTATTAGCATAAATTCGTCTTAAATATTGGCCTATATCCGGACGTCAAACTATTCGTAGCGTATCAAAGAGTTGTACTTTGTGTTTTCGTGTGAAACCTCGAAACATACAGCCAATTATGGATGACCTACCGAGGTCACGAGTGACTCCATGTCGGCCATTTGCAAACTGCGGTGTGGATTATGCTGGTCCTTTTAATATTAGGATTAATAAAATTAGAGGATGTGTTAGTATTAAGGCATATCTGTGTATATTTATATGCTTTTTTGTATGTTTTTTAAAGTCATAATAAACACTGTCATAGTTCAATGAGGCTATGCCCTCCATAGTCTTAATGTTAAAACAAAGTGCAGGACGGTAACGATCACAGGGCAATAATGGGCTAGCGACAAGCTCTACACTAGTATTATAGTAAGTAAACACCAGATCAAGAAAATCATTATTACAATAATTACTGATCTTATTCAGCTGTTGCAAATTATAGAAAGCCATCAGATCACTCAAAACCCGAACAGATTGGGAAGTAGGACCTGATGGTCTGGCTTTCAAGACATCGTTCTCCCAGACAACACTTGGCAGATTAAAATCACCACACACAATCATTTCATCATAAGCAACATCCGCCAATGCAGCCTCAATAGATGCACAGAACTGTTCATAAATCACTAATGGAGAAGCCGGAGGCAGGTATGTCACCCCCACAATCAATTTGTGCCTCCCGACAGCCACTCTTACAACCGTGTGTTCAATAGTCTCGACTGTATTTGCAAGTTCAAGCACCGAGTACTGATCGCGGACCTCCACCAGAACTCCACCACCACGCTTAAGTTCACTTGTAATTTTTGTCCTGTCACTCCGAAATACTTGATAATTAGAAAGTCCCAGCTCACCATTTGATATTTCAGCAGTCAGCCAAGTCTCGGTTAAAATCAAGATATCATATAATTCAGTACTAACATTCAACATTAACTGCTTGGCCCTATCTCCAGATCTGATGCTACGTATATTTTGATAGTATATCGACAAATTCCTTATGTTTTTTGTCTGTCTGCAATAGAGTCCCCCCGAAAATGTACATCCCTCTGTGAATATCTCTCAGCTTCAGCTTCGAACATAGGATAACCAGATCTTGATAGTCCTTTACGATTTGTTTTAAAGTTGAATCTGCGATAAATAATTCCATCGGGCCAAAAACTGGGGGTATTTAAATTTTCCTAAAATTTAAAGGCTATCCCAACCTTAAACGAAATGGTCTTCCCAATAGTAGTCAACCGTTCTATAATTAAGTCATCATCATTGACCAATGGAACTCTATTTTTTATGTAATTACAAGGATTTGTAAGAACAAGACTATTTTCAATAAACTATTTTACATTTGCGTACCCTAATATTTTTGTGCAATTTAATTATTTTTGTGCGATTTAAAATGTATAGTTCCACAGTGACTGATAAGATGATACATAAAATAGTAAACTAGTACCAACGAAAGAAAAGGCTGTGAATGTTACATTATACAGGTATAATATTTAATTTAATATTTTTAATATGTGTTAATCCCATGTATATAAGAATTGCAAAATAACACCTTAACAGAGCTGCCAGACGTGAACTGATCCCTCAAGCGTCCGATTACTGCCCTGTTGTTGTCCTGTTAACGCCCTGTTGCTGTCTGGATAACGTCATGACGTTGTCCTGTATGTGTTATAACGAGGTTTTGAAGGATAAAAGGACATGTCCAGATTAAAGGTTTTAGTTGAGAACTGAATGTCATAGTGATAAGATGTATGCCAACAAGATAAAGTATCAGCTTCTTGAAACACCAGCTGTTAGATATGGTGTAAGGACAGAGGGGTCTAAGTTCTTTCTTGGAAATATCCCTGTTGTAATAAAAGACAACGTTCTCAAAATAGGGAAAGAAAAATTTTTGCTGACGGATGGACTGTTTAACTTATTAGCTACAAATTAACCAGTAAAATTTAATTCAAATGGTTTGAATAATTATAAGAAGCTTTTTATTGATTACACATGCACACCGTAAGGGTTTCAATGGAGACGAGAACATTTTAGCCTCCAAAGGGTGGAAATATACCCATATCATTTCCAAACTGTTTCCTCCGAAAAGAAGTTATATCTCAAGAATGGAGGGTAAGGAAGAAAAGAAACAACCCGAAATGGAGAACCAAAAAGCCCTAATGAAAAAATTATGTAAATTTAAAAGTCAAAAGACTCTCACCGCTGAAGAATACAACTATCAAAGTAAGGAAGAATACGAGGAAGAAAATGAAAAAGATATAGAAATTGATGCAGTAGAAGAATACGATGATGCTAATGAGCTGGTAGAGCGTCTGAAGTATTTAGAAAGAAGCAATACTTCGGGTGTTAACACCCCAAAAGTATTGGCTATTCTTAAGGAACTTCAAAAACTGCGATATAGAATTTTATTAGTGCTAATAATTTTTGATTTCATCCTGTATAATTTATGTTTAAACAAAGGTATTAGAAAATCCTGTTACTATTTATTTAAACACCCCTGTAAACCTTAGGTTTAGGAGATATAACAGTTAATTATAAAAGATAATAAAATTAAAAAATAAAATAAAAAATAACCTTACAATTTATGTTTTTATGTATTAATACAAAACTAAAATAAAAAATGTTAGAAACAGCCGTTTGGTATTATTTGTAAAATAACACCCCTGATATGGTATAAATAATAGTCAGTTCTTATTAAATATTATGATTAAAATTAATACGTTATCTAAAATCACATATGTTCTACACTTTATCCACACTTATTTTAAACATTGCATTTATATTTACTTTCAGCAGCTAGAGAAAACGTTCTGATATTGTTTTATAGAGATAATATATCGCCTCTCACCGAAATGACTCTCGCGCCCTTGATATATTTACCTTATAACGTAACGAAATAATTTCTACTAGTGTTAATAAATAGAACAAATGTATGGTGTTTCCCGATTGCACCCCTGTATAGTATATGTTTTAATACAAAACTAGAATAAAAGTATTAAAACTATCGTTGATATTTATGCCTGAAATTATGCAAGCAGATTGTCATGGGTAGAAAATAGCAACACGATGTAATAAATAATTATTAACAAAATTTCAGTTTTAGACTTCATTTTTATAGGTAAAGATTTTATTGGGGGATTTTAGAGACCTTAATTAGCAACTAGTTAATAATTTAATAAATAATACCTTATACTTTTTGGGATATCCTTACTAAAAGAGAGGACTGCAATGATAACTTGATGTTGTACGAGTAGTTTTTGTCCTGATTATTTTCCATGTTTTGAATGGTGAATTGTATGACATTTGTCTTTGCATATCGTCGAGATTTGATAATTGGATATTTTGGTATTAAACCTCGATTGAGTTTTCATTTTCAGGAGTGTTTTGTTATGAAATGTAATGACATATAAATCAGCTGTTCGTGAAATATACATACGTCAATGACAGGACGTTGACATTGACGCTGACAGTTCTCCTTGTTAGATTTCAGGGGGGATGACCTGTCATAAGCCGTATTCTGGCGGCATAGACGACCGGGTTTTGTTAAGAAAAAGGGTTAACTTTTTGCTGCGAGTTTTCGAATTGGCGTAGATTATTTGGGGAAATTTTGTTTCGGAAGTTTGCGGTTGGTACTGCTATGGAAGGAACCGTCATTTGGTGTATATTGGAGATTGGGGGGAGATGACGTGTCCCTTTGTTCGTTGACCGTCGACAAGAGCACATGGGGATATAACCCCAGTTAAATTTCTTTTGGAAAATGCCACATGGGCAAATATAATTTCTTGGGTACCATCCCCTTTGGAATGTTTTAGTGTTTTTTTGATGGTATACATTCCCTGGCTAAGATGCCGATAAATATGTGTTTTTCTCTGCGGTGCTGAAAACCCCTTATTAATTTAAGGTAAGCGAAAATTGTAAAGATAAGATTTTGAGTTGTAAATATATGTAAATTCAAAATTAATTTAGTTAGTCCTATTATGAAAGGATTTTACTTATATAGGGTATTTTCTTTTAGGGTTTTTTTTTGGATGGGCCTAAACTTTTCAGGCGGGGCCTAATTTTTTTTGGATTGGACTAAATTTTCAGTATTGGTTTAAATTACCTAATTTTTGGACTAAACGTTTTAAGTTTCGGTTAAAGTACCTGAACATATGGACTGGACATCGGGGCTGGTATGATAGAGCCTAAAATTCCATTAGGAAGTTTTGACATGACCCTGAATGACCTTGGGACTCTGTAGTTGTCAGTTTTTGGAACAATGTTCTATATCCTGTCCACGTCGGGACAACAAGGTTCGGCAGGGAACTTGAGAACCTCTTCCCGATGGTTTCAACGCACGGAGAGGCAACCTCGATGGTTGCAGTCAGCTAAGTGTATCTCTTAAGATATCACTTACCGGTGTGGTGACTGACATTGATTTTTGCCGAGGGACAATTTTCCCTATTTTTAATGTATTTTGTGCAATACTGATTGTACCTCATAGAGGTTCTTTTATTTTGGAATGCCTTATCGGGGAATCAATGTTTTTGAACCTTACTGGTAGTAAGTCCTTCAGACAATAATTTGCTATAAAAATATGATCACCTGTTTTACTTTTTTGATAACCTTTTTCTTTGTGCTTTCGAACGAACGAATGTAAAGTCCCGGTGACGTGTAAACGCGAGCGGATTGTCGACAACACGCATGCGTACTACCAGGCCTCGTTAGTCCAATCTGGACATTTAATTTTGGTATTTTGTAAATTCTCTTATAACAAATTTAAATATTAGATTCGATACGTGTAGTCATGTAACTACATTCTTACTTGGGCATAAATTTTAAGTGTACAAACTTGGGGTAGCATTTATTTTCAGGGGATTATTAGTAGAGGGAGGTGGATCCTAGCATCGTTTTGGCCTAGTGGACCTATCGGGGCTGGGGTAGCTAAGCTGACCCAGTGCTGGTACTTGTGGCTGTACTCTGTAGGAGCACAGTTGGATTTTTCGTGCAGGGGGTATAGTCACCGTCAAGCGTGCTAGTGTCCACAGCCACTTGGACCTTTTTGAAGGTAACCTTGTACATTTTTTTCTTCAGTAACTTTGTAAATTTTTCTATACCGTAACTTTAAAACTTAACTTGGATTTTTGTCAAACCAAGATCATTCTTGTAATTATATTTTACTTCTCGGCGGTTAACAGTTTTGGATACAAGTGTTTTTGACCAAGCGGAAATTCCAGTGGTCTGGTCTATGTGGTCACTATACCCTAGAGCACAGCTGACTTTATTGTGTGGGTATAGTGTCTGCCGTCAAATACACTTGGATCAATCCTACTGGGTGAGTTCCAATCACCCATTATTGTAAATAACGTAAGTAACTCTATTTTCGTCTCAAAGGAGCTTGCATTTAATTTAAAAGGAAAATAGGACTTGTTATTTTATCCTAAATCTCATAAAGATTACATGTATTGACCTTAAACACTAATTTGTTATACTTACCCAGAAAATTCTAATACCGGACTTGACATATTAGTTTTCTTTTCCTGGTTTTGTTTCAACGTTAAAGGCTAAACGGACCACCATTTAGAGCCTAAATTTTAGAAAGTAAATCTACGGTGGCGCCTCTCTAAATCTTGACTAAATTATCGATTTTGACTTTAAAAGCTAAACGCTCATGTGTCACTAAAAGAACCTATACCTTGAGAATAGAGCTAGCGTATGGAGGTGTTCTACAAGCAGCTTGATTTGGTCGATTAGGTAAGAGTTGTAAGTAGATAACCTTCTCAGGGCGTACCTGGGTCACAGGTTGTTATCTGGATGATAACAGGATTGGGCGATTCATTTTTAGCGACATTTGGCAGTAGTGCCTTTGCGTTATATTTTCTCTTGAAGGTGGGTAAGCGTTACACTGGCACCCAACATTATAAGAGACAGCAAGAAACCCACGCCATAACAAGATAAAGGGCTTATATCTAGATATAGCTGGCGTTAATACAAAATGTTCTATTCTAACACTTTTAAAACTAAAACAAAGACCCATTCAAAACTCCTTAAACAATAATAACGTTTATTTTTCTTGTGCTAAGATTTTCGAAACACGGGGTGGCCGAAAGAGATTATTTTTAGCACTACCATTTTGTGGGGTATTTGTAAAACACATTTTTCGAAATGCCGCAAAGAAAATGCATCCCCGAAAAAATAAAAACATGTAGCGTTATGATGCAATACTCCTTTTAGTATTTTAAGGGTATAGTACACTGTTTGAACTTAAAACATGATGCAGCTAGATACATGTAAGGGCGTATGCCTGTTAGAATAATTAAATTTAGCACGTTCGTCTTAGTTAAAAAGCTCTGCCACCGCGGCAAGGTGCGAACGTTTAGGCAGAGGACCCTCCTTCCAACCCCCTGTATGTTTACAGGTCTACATAAATTATGTCTTGCTAAACACCTTAGTTTTTTATTTTTAATTTTTAAGGCTGTATGCCTGTTTTTAGATGTTAACAGCACATAATTTAAATAACTTTTTAAAATGTAATGACAGATGTTAAAAGTACATGAGATCAAAAAACGTTGTTTGCATAACCCTGAGCATCTAGGATGGGTTTACCTAAATAAATAGAAATATCAATATCTCTATTCGTTTTAAAAATCTTTAACTATTGAATATTCATAGATCTAAAAGTTATATTCGAAAGTAGTATGATACTTGACTTGAACTGATTTAATTTTACTACTTTTTAATAGATTTTTAAAAATCAGGTAATATTTATTGACAAATTTTTTCAAAATTTTACGAGCCTATTTTCATTTATTATTATTAATATTATAATGTCTAATTATTAAAATCAAAAATTAAAAACAGATACAAATTTTTACGTTTTCTGTTTTTCAAAACCATAGGGGAGTGAATCAAAACCTCTAAATTTACGTTTTAATGAGGTTGACTGATATTCTTTTGTCTCTGTTTTTGTTACTACCTCGTGAATAGCAGTGCGTCGAATTTGATGTGAGGTGATTTGTATTGGGGTGCTGCCCTCGGATAAAGTCATGTCACGTATGGAGTACAAATTAATCAATTTTGATGATGAATAATTCAGACCAATGCCCTTTACTTTACAAACCATTTTTTCCTCCTGTTTTGAAAGGCGAAAATACTTTGTAAGGAAACTTTTTAGGACCACCACTTGTAAAATGAGATATATAACTACCTGGTCCGAACGATTCTAGTTCATCTGTCATATCGCCAATGTTGTTACCTAACGATATGTCAGAACAACCGTCTCTGTGGACAAAAATAACCGAGTCTGTATCGTAATACAGTACCTGGTCTTCTAACTTTTCCAAATAACTGTATAACTTTAGATGCGCCTGTGCCGTGACGTAAGCAGCAAGGCAAACGTTAACAGAAGATAGAGGATCATATGTCTCCTCTGTAAGCTGATAATTAATCAAAAGCGTTTCGCCATCCACTGGTAGAACGGCATTTACTACAAAACAAGGATTAGTTAGAAAAGAAAAAAGCTCGTTTGGTTCTCTTACTAAAAGTGTTTTGGGTTGATTAGGCAGTTGCCCCAATTTTCCCCAAAAACTATTGAGCATTAATTTAGCTAGTGCCGTTAACCCCGCTTTTTATCTATTAAACCAAATTCTTATTGAATCCCCTCGCTATTTAAAAAATCTTCAATATATTTATCTTTTTGAGTCGTGGTGTGGCAATCGGATGGAAATCCACAAGCTTCTTGTTTAATTTTTATGAATTTATTCATCATTTCAACAAAAAGCCCGCCAGTTTTCTGATCCTTATCATACTGCTCCACTTGATATTCCCAAAACTCAAATATATTTAAGATTATGTATCCTTTTTCTAAGGCCTTGATTATTTCATCCACTACCCCTGTCCCCGTTAAAGCTTTCTTTCGTTATGTTTGCACTCGTCGTAACTCATAGTTTCTCCACGAGTACGACAGAGAACAAACATTAGCTTGTTGTTCATTTTTACCGGTAATACAGGGTGGTACAAATCAGATGGGGGTAAAATTGTGCATTTAATTAATCCGTTAACGCTGTTTAGATTCAAATTTTGACATTCTTCCCCTACAAAAATCTTAGGATGTCCTATGGGGAACTTTCCGTATTTACAAACCCAGGGATACAATGAACACACATCAACATATTTTATTTTTTCCCCAGGCCTAGTTTCGTAATACGTTTTAGTATTTCCCGTACGACCTCTGTAGAAAGCGTCTCTAGGGTTTAAAGGGGGTAGAGTGATCAAAGGAGAATTTTCTACAAATTTTTGTATTTCAGGATTTTCCCGCATATCTCTTCTAAAATCGCACTCCCACTTCTCTATTACATCGTACCCAAAACTTCTTAGCCATTCACTTTGAGCTGTGGTTGTCTCGTATCTATAGTTAAGCGTTTCTGAAAGATTACCTTGTAGTGGTTTATCTCTATGATCTTTAAAGCAAGTAAGACAGTCATGCCAGTAACATCCATGAAACTGAAAGATCTTTTCGTTCTCAGAACAAAATGCGTCTACTCTTACACCCTTAACTACTGTTTCACTTCCATTCAACGCGTGCTGGATATTTTCGTATAATTTTCCTACCCAAAGAAGCCAATAAATAGCAATTTTTGACTGGTTATCTTTAAGACGGTACCCATTTTTTGGGATAATACCAATGGTATTTGGCTTAAGAAAATTTCTACGAAACATTTTATTGCATGCCGAGGCAATAGTAGTAGCTTCAGTGAACGGGCAAACATTGGTGGTTTCAATCATTTGTTTTTGAAAAAGTTTACAGCTTTCAAACAATATGGTTGTGTCACTTTTACTATATTCAACTAATTCACGCCGTAAATTGAAAACCATATTATTTGAACGTTCCTCATCATACCATTTTAAAAATTCTTCACGCTCTCCTTCTTTCATACTATCGGGAGACTAATATTCGATTTTAAATTTATCTTCCAACCCAAAGCATTTTTGAAACTGAGAAAAACGCATTGGTAAATAATTTAAAGAGTCTATAAACTTTATATTTGATATTTTCATTAAAATAATTCTGGTTCCCCGCATAATAACTTCAGGTTTAATATCTGTTTGTAATAGAAATTTGTTTAAAATAAACTGAATATCAAAACCACCACCATTATGACTGATAACAACTATTTCCTTAAAATCTGTTTTTCGACTTAAAATGTATTCGATAAACGTGTCTAAGGGGTTTTGATCGAACACTTGAGTAGTTACCCCACATTTATCACACAACCAAGTTTCGCTGTCATGGCATAAATTACAAAATTGTTTAAGTACACACAAATTTACCTCATTCAAAAGGTTACCGTTATCTAGAACAGTATCCTGTTGCGTTTCAAAATCAAAAAATACAAATAACACATTCTCTAAGTTAGGCTTACCCTTATCTACTTGAATGAAACATAAGTGACCCTCTGGCTGATGTTTTCTACAAAATTTGCAAAAAATCTCCCCACAAGTATGCTTTCTGTTGCTTTTTACTGTTTTCAAACAATTTGGACACAAATTAATTTCTTTACATACACTAGATTTTCCCAAAGAATTTAGTTTTTTATGATTATCGTAACAATTTTGATTTCTCATTGAACGTAAGCAATCCTGACATTTTATTTTTGCAGTAAATTCGCAGGCAGGGGATTGTTGACATGCTTGGCATGAGCCTCCATATCTGTGATCATTTTTATTATTATAAGGAACGTGACACCGCTCGCAATAATACCCACAGCCGAAAACCGCCGTTAGGGAGAGTATGACATTATAGTGATTATTGTGATGTAATAAATTTATTTTTTTATCAGCAAGAGGGCCTTCAAATATTACTTCTCGCCCCTTTGTACCATACTTGTAAACTGTTATTTTGTATTCATTAAGATGCTTTTGAAACTTTTGTAGTTCCGGTATGCCACACCCTCAGAGGGAATAATGACACAAGCCTCCTTTATTAATTGTAAAGTCAACTCGGTTTGTGTGTTATTTTTATTTTTTTCGATATTTTTAAAATTGTTAACATTATTTTTCTTGGCAATGGCCACTACTAATGCTCTCGGCAAACAAAGATTGTCCGTGTTTTTAATGACAATCACACCCGTTCGCCTGGTACATTCCTGATTAAAACCTACATCCTCACTTCTTTTACCCCTTCCAGCTGGCATTCTAACACTGGTTACCCCGAAACAAAACGTATCTGTATCCAAGCCCGCTGAATTAGATTGAAAGACACCATGTATTACTTCCGGAACATCATTAACATTAATTTTATCAGCCTCTTTAAAATTTATCCACCCCTCACCCTTCTCTAAACTATTTGAACAAAAGCTAAGTCCCACTTGATCGCTAGGATTTAAATTAGAAGTTTCGTATAAAATTACATCAGTTAGACCCTTCTTTACCCACTGCACGGGGTCAGTATTACTTGGTACAGGCTTAAGTTTAAATTTTACCCTTCTACCTTGTAAACTAAAACGTCTAATGTTTTTAACCGCATCTTTAATGATAACAAACCTCTCCATTTTTAAAAATCACACTGTACTACACGTCGGCACTCTCAAGCTAAACAAGTACAAATGAAAAATCAGCTCTTACTCCACCCCTTTTAAGTCGTAGTAACAACATAAAAATTAATCAATTTCCCTCACCTCCGTATTTATAACAGTATTACCAGCATAAAAACTAAATTCGATGATAATAAACCTTAATTTCAAGCCCCATCTCTGAAAATGTATCGATTTTGAAAAGAAAAAACTCAAATTGAAAAATAATTTACGGGTTAAAAATGCTTATAAACATGAAAAACAAAAATTATACCAATTTCAGCACTACAGGGGATACACTTTCACTAAAATTCTATACAGCTACCTACAAAATATCAAATTCACTACTTTCAAACCACCTACCACACTGATAACTCAGTTTGAAATTTATGACTAACATCTTGGGGGAATTTGACTATTATTTATACTCCAACAAATAAAAATAAAAGACATAGTAGTCCCTAAATAAAAGGAAAAACTATACAGTGAAGTAGTTAGTAACGACACTAAAAAAAGCATAACACTCAGCCATAAATACGACAAAAAGAACAAGAACCATAGGCGTGGTAGCCTTGTGAGAAAGGAAATTTCTCACTCAATACGAGGATCAATATAATATAGAATGACATATATCTCTGTATCATTTTTATTAGGATATGATGAACATGAGTTATCTTATACTTTTTTAGGGAAGTACTAACTTCCTTAGTCTCATTCATAGTTAAGGAAATTTTTAACAAAAAAATGGACCAAGACAGCAGGAATTATTTGTTCTATGTCAATAACCCTATAAATAATAAAAATAAAAAGGTAATTACCCCTTTTTTATTGTATTATTTTGAGCAACCTCCGCCTATGTATTAACACATCAATAAATAAACAAAAAAGTATTTCTTACTGCGTTGTCAAATAAAACAAATAAACAAAAATGAGAGAAACAAAAATGTCTCTAATCTTTTCTGGATCTTTTTTAGTTCTTTTAAAACAAGATTAAATAAAACAAAGGTATTTTAAATAAAAGAACAAAAAGAGAAAACAGACTCTCCGCGATCGTTTTTGTTTTATTTTACCTTAGTATCTTAAATGAAAGTAGATGTTCCCTTCTAAATAAACCTGTTCTGTTCTGTGCCGTTCAAGACGACTATTTTATGAGTTATATGTATTTAGTCCCGTGAATATTGTTTTCAATCGAACAGCGTCTTTAGTGTTATTTTTAATATTTTTATAATTATAATATTTATACAGTTTTTAGCAAAAATGTATAAGTGTTGTGATAAGAAATTGTGTTGTTCGAATATATATATACTGGGAAGGGTAGTCCTGACCGACAGTTGAATAGAACGACTGTTGATTTTCTTGGGGTAGCGGTCTCGGGACGAAGTAAAACTCTTTTTTCACAAACGCCAAGCTTTCGGAAATTTATTTTTTCATTTTTCAAGGCTACAATAATATATATATATATATATATATATATATATATATATATATATATATATATATATATATATATATATATATATATATATATATATAACAACAACAGTTTCTTATCACAACACTTATACATTTTTGCTAAAAACTGTATAAATATTATAATTATAAAAATATTAAAAATACCACTAAAAACGCTGTTCGATTGAAAACAATATTCACGGGACTAAATACATATAACTCATAAAATAGTCGTCTTGAACGGCACAGAACAGAACAGGTTTATTTAGAAGGGAAAATCTACTTTTATTTAAGATACTAAGGTAAAATAAAACAAAAACGATCGCGGAGAGTCTGTTTTCTCTTTTTGTTCTTTTATTTAAAATACCTTTGTTTTATTTAATCTTGTATTAAAAGAACTAAAAAAGATCCAGAAAAGATTAGAGACCTTTTTGTTTCTCTCATTTTTGTTTATTTGTTTTATTTGACAACGCAGTAAGAAATACTTTTTTGTTTATTTATTGATGTGTTAATACAATCTCTTTTTATCAGTATCAAAGAAAAAACGATACACTGGTGTTGCCCTGGTTCTATCAATCAAATACGTATATTAATGAAGTTCAGCTAAATATCTAAACATCCATATTATTCCATGTTAAATCTAAGCGGCTTTTAGTATATATAAAAATATTAACGATTGTCTAAGATCGACTTTTAATAACGTAGAAACAATTTTAACAATGTTTTTAACACTGCCTGTTATTAATGATTCTGGAGAACGTTACTTTTCCTCTATATATATATATATATATATATATATATATATATATATATATATATATATATATATATACATATATATATATATATATATATATACATATATATATATATATATATATATATATATATATATATATATATATATATATATATATATATATATATATATATATATATATATATATATATATATTTATATATGTTACGCTCAATAGTCGAATTCGGGCAATGCCCGAAAAAAATACGCAAAACTAATTTTGAGCAACGAATATTTCCCAAACCCGAAATTTTATTTTTATACGGTTATTGAGCATTACAAAATACGCAGAACTAGTTTTGCGCAATTTGAAATGTACAAAACTAGTTCTGTACATTTCTGAATGGCCAGCACTAGTTATGCTTTTTTCATTTAATCAGCGCGCAGCGTCCGAATAAAATAAAGTTGGAAATGTTATTTAAATAATATATTTTATTTAAATACTGACAAATACAATAACAAATAAAACTTTATTCTTAGACAAATATTGTACTGTTTAGCAGATAGGGGTTTTGATTCGGCTTTGAACAAATTTGCCTCCTTACCTCATTAAGTGTAGTAAGGTATGACCTTTCGTCATGACATTATGTTTTTCAGTACCTGAAGCCTCCAATAACCGAACTAATTGAGAGTGGAATTCAGCTTGCATTTTTATATAGGTATATGGGTGAATATCGTAATTATAAGAATTGTAACATTTCACAACACAAACGAGCACAAACGAAATAAATTCAAAACATAAAACTACATATCCCTACTCTTTATTTGGGTTTGGAAGGCTGCAAAACAAGCATAACTAGTGGTGGCCATTCAGAAATGTACAGAACTAGTTTTGTACATTTCAAATTGCGCAAAACTAGTTCTGCTTATTTTGTAATGCTCAATAACCGTATAAAAATAAAATTTCGGGTTTGGGAAATATTCGTTGCTCAAAATTAGTTTTGCGTATTTTTTTCGGGTATTGCCCGAATTCGACTATTGAGCGTAACATATATATATATATATATATATATATATATATATATATATATATATATATATATATATATATATATATATATATATATATATATATATATATATATATATATATATATATATATATATATATATATACAGGGTGTTTCAAAAAACATGTGCCATCGCTTAAAGGGAGATTCTTTGAAGGAAATTAAGGCAAAAAGTTCTTATGAACATGGGTCCGCAGATGCTTTGTTTCAAAGATACAGGACGTTAAATTTTTAAATGGTCTTTACATGTTAACTGGCCATTTGGTCTTAACCAGTGCCGTTAACCTACATACACACACACACACACACAATTTACATGTTAAAACTGAGGGTTGGGAAAACTAAACCAGTAAGACGGTTAATAAAATTACATTTATCTCCTAAACGAAATGAAAATTGAAAAAATATGGAGATAAGTTTTGTTAAGGAATTAACATACTATTTGACCGATATACGAAAATGTGAAAAAATCAGTGGCGTACATGTTTTTATTGGAAAGCACCTGGAGCACCTGTCAAAGTCTTTTCATGGTCAGAATTATGCT
Source organism: Philopedon plagiatum (assembly GCA_963971165.1). Classification (NCBI taxonomy): domain Eukaryota; kingdom Metazoa; phylum Arthropoda; class Insecta; order Coleoptera; family Curculionidae; genus Philopedon; species Philopedon plagiatum. Next base: position 74,324,605 of record OZ020190.1, read on the forward strand.
TAATTTAAGTACTTTACACAACGTAAATTTCATCAAAATTGAAGAAGAAATTTTGAAAATATTTTGTAAAAACTGAAAAAAATTAAGAAATTTAACCTTTTTTAAATTGTACCTTTGAAACGAAGCCTCTGCGGACCCATGTTTATATAAACTTTTTGCCTTAGTTTCTTACAAGGAATCTCCTCTTAAGCGATGGCACATGTTTTCTGAAACACCCTGTATGTATATATATATATATATATATATATATATATATATATATATATATATATATATATATATATATATATATACAGTGATGGGCAGAATTTACGCAGCATATGGGAAACATTTTTATTGTTAGATTTTAACAAATACCGATGTTGGCAATCGTTTCTGCATCATAGGAAACCCCAAAAGACATTAAGCAGTGGCGTTCGTCTTTAGGGGTTTGGCGGGAAATTTAAGAAAATCAAAAGTTATACAGCAAAAATGACCTTAAATGAAAAGATATCTAAATTTTTTATTAAGAAATGTTGTTTAGAATTAAATATTGAAGACGTACACAAATTTTAAAAGCAATTGAATAAAAATTAAGAAATACTTGTTTTTGCCAAATTATAAATTTGTTAATACTAATAATGCAATTTTTCGTGCAAAATATTATTAACTGCACTAAAACAATTACTCCAAATCACGTTCCCTAAAATTATACTTTTTAGTTGCCTTTCTTAATAAGAAAAAAGAAATTGTTCAATTCTGGCTGGTACTTCATTGCTTCAGAACGAAAAATTTTTATGGCCTGTGCATGCTAGACCCCTCCAATTAATTTATTATTAATAAGAGGCATACATGTTTGTGTTTTTTAATACAGCTTTATTATTCTTATTACAAACATTTTTAAATATCATTCAAAAGAAATTAAAAATTGGAAATGATAAACTAAATATGTATTTAAATCGTTCACCTAATTAATATTATATCTTATTTTATAAGAACGTAAATAATAAAAAAATAAAGTATCTTAAACAAGGGACAAGAGTAATTTTGACAATTTGACTTATCGGTCTCTAGGCAACAACGATGGTGTAAATTTTTCCATGACTCACTTTATTATTTAGGCTTATTTAAAATCCGACGATTTCTGATTTATTTTACACGATACATTTTTGTTCCTAGTCGTTTCGAAATGTAATTTGGGAAATAAATGTTTAAATATAGGTTAATTTAAAGGAATTTTCGGAAAACTAAATTTGGAAATTGTAGATATGAAAGTGCTTTCTAATATTTTATTTTAATTAGGTGAATGATTTAAATACATATTTAGTTTATCATTTCCAATTTTTAATTTCTTTTGAATGATATTTAAAAATGTTTGTAATAAGAATAATAAAGCTGTATTAAAAAACATAAACATGTATGCCTTTTATTAATAATAAATTGATTGGAGGGGTCAAGCATGCACAGGCCATAAACATTTTTCGTTATGAAGCAATGGAGTACCAGCCAGAATTGAACAATTTCTTTTTTCTTATTAAGAAAGGCTACTAAAAAGTATAATTTTAGGGAACGTGATTTGGAGTAATTGTTTTAGTGCAGTTAATAATATTTTGCACGAAAAATTGCATTATTAGTATTAACAAATTTATAATTTGGCAAAAACAAGTATTTCTTATTTTGTATTCAATTGCTTTTAAAATTTGTGTACGTCTTCAATATTTACTTCTAAACAACATTCCTTAATAAAAAATTTGGATATCTTTTCATTTAAGGTCATTTTTGCTGTATAACTTTTGATTTTTTTAAATTTCTCGCCAAACCCCTAAAGACGAACGCCACTGTTTAATGTTTTTCGGGGTTTCCAATGATGCAGAACGATTGCCAACATCGGTATTTGTTAAAATCTAACAATAAAAATTTTTCCCATATGCTGCGTAAATTCTGCCCATCACTGTATATATATATATATATATATATATATATATATATATATATATATATATATATATATATATATATATATATATATATATATATATATATATATATATATATATATATATATATATATAATAAACCCTCCGAAGTCTTAATAAACGAAAATGGGGTGGTACAGGGCTCAGTTTTAGGACCGACGCTGTTTCTTATTTACATAAACGACCTTGTCAATGCAGTACCAAACAACCAACTGACACTTTTTGCAGACGACACAACCCTCATTTCTGAGCACTCAGATATTGCTACCACAACAGAAAATTCCCAACGCACCCTCAAACTGGCAGAAGACTGGTTCACACAGAATAAATTAGCATTAAACAAAAATAAAACTATAAGCATGGTATTTTCACAGAGAGAAACAGAACAAGATGTTGAATGCGCGAAATTCCTAGGTATACACTTGGATCCTAAGCTGAACTGGTCTCCGCACATTGACAAATTAGCAGCTAAAATTTCAAAAAATATTTTCCTTATTAGGTGTTTGTCAAAATTAGTAAGCATCCCTTTACTTATAACTGCCTACCATGCTCTCATAGCTTTTCATTTGACGTACGGTCTGATAAATTGGGGACAATCGCCAGCGGCATCAAGAATTTTTAGTCTCCAGCGTAAAGTTCTCCGAATAATAACCAAGTTAAAGTATCGAGAAGATGTCAAACAAAAAATTATAGATTTAAAAATTTTAACTCTGCCCTGTCTTTTTATTTATAAATGCTTAATTCATGCCTATGAAAATAAATGGCAATATGTCACCTCAGATTCCCTTCATGATCACAATACTCGGCAGAATAATCATTATAGAACAGATTTCTATCGACTAAATGCCAGTAAACTTGGAAGTAACTATTACTGTATAAAATTTTTTAACAAAATTCCTTTGGAGATAAGGCTATTACCAAAAGCATCATTCTGTAGGAAGATCCGGGACTTCCTGGCTCTTCAGGCATTTTACGGAATAGACGAGTTTCTGCTCATGGACACACCTGTGTGGTAGTCCCTTGGCAGGTACATCTCCGTGGTTCTATGAATTCTATTGCTTTTTTCTGTTTTTGTTATGGTCCTATATTTTTATAATTTTACAATTCTTTGTACTCTACTGTAGTGTATCATATTCAATGTTTGTTATTTATTAATACTTGTTGACGATTGTAAACACAAAAGTGTAAACAGCATGAAATAAATTGATTGATTGATTGATTGATTGATTGATATATATATATATATATATATATATATATATATACAGGGTGTCCGGTAACTTATGGGCCATAGAGCAACTGGAGATAGTAGATATAAAAATATGTCTTTTGAGCCAAATTTGCCCAAGTAAAATGTTAGAGGTTAAAGAGATACAGGGTGTTGAAAGTGAAAATTAATTTTCGAAAAATGATGATAATTTTGAAACGGTTTAAGATATCGAATTCAAAATCGGTATAACTAGGTTTTCGAGAGTGAGAAATTCGAATTTGGTGTTAATTTCAAGATACTCCCTAGAGGGCGCTTGCTACGTGCTTCATGTTGAACTAACTCATCCATATTTTTTTAACCGTGCAGTTACTAGTATTTATACTTTAAACTATAAAAGAACCTACCTTTTTACGTAAAAAAGGTACTCTTGGTCGATCTCGATATCTCAGGCCGTTACCCAGCGTCATTTTCGATATTTTGAATACTTTAGTTCAAGGCTTTTCCGTATGAATTGGTGGGGCCACCGTAGCATGCGTATACTTTCGCGTATATTCTGGTCCCGTCCTACGGTGGATACGTCCTCCGTCACTTTGACAACGCTGTGTTCGATGTATTCAACTGTTTTAATTGCGGTAGTCAAGTGTTTCAGCTGATAATTTTTCGCAAAAGATTTCGTCGCACACTTGGGAATCTAATTTCGTGAGATACGACTGTACGGAAACGAGTTCTACTAAGTTATATAGATTAAAAATTATATAATTCATTGACATGTGACGAAAAAAACAAACTGTTAGAAAAAGCACTTTTTAATTTCGTCATTAGTGGAATCAAATACTATTAGCTAACACCACGAAATATTAACTTTATAAACCATCTATCAAGTTTGGAGACTAATTTATTGCTAATTTATTACCATATTTTAAAATTTTTTTGCCCTTCGTTTTTTTTAAGGTGTGGCCCTGCTGGCTTGAGTTCAAGCTGGCAGAGCCACACTGAAAAACCACAAAACGAAATTATTTTCCATAATATTTTAAACAGGAATTGTTGGCCAGAGACTGGGACAAAATAAACTGTTATAAAAAATAGCGCTTTCAGTTTTGCCATTAGAGGAATAAAATAATATTACCTAAAACCACGAAATGTTAACTTTATAACCTGTGAGTATCTACCATGTTTTAAGACTAATTTATTGCTAACTTATTACCCCATTTTAATTTTTTTGCTCTTCTTTAAAAAAAAACGTGTTGCTCTGCTGGCTTGAGTTCAAGCTAGTAGAGCCACGGTGAAAAACAACAAAACAAAATTCTTATCCAAAATATTTTAAACAGGAATTTTTGGCCAGTTAGTAGCCCCTGAACTATGTACAGCGACTGAGAAAAAATAAACTGTTAGAAAAAAAGAGCGCCTTTCAGTTTTGCCATTAGAGGAATAAAATAATATTACCTAAAACCACGAAATATTAACTTTTTAACCTGTGAATATCTACCGTGTTTTAAGACTAATTTATTGCTAATTTATTACCCCATTTTAAATTTTTTAAAAGATGTTTTTTAGTAGTTTATTTTTATCTGTCTCTGTACATATTTCAGGGATAATTAATGGGTCAAAAATTCCAGTAAAAAAAGTATTTTGGAAAAGAAGTCTATTTTGTGGTTTTTCAGCGTGGCTCTGCTAGCTTAAACTCAAGCCAATCAAGCAGAGCCACACTTAAAAAAAACGAAGAGAAAACAATAAAAATATTAGCAATAAATTAGTCTTAAAACTTGGTAGATACTCACAGGTTACAATGTTATTATTTCGCGATTTTAGGTAATAGTATTGGATTTCTCTAATGACGAAACTGAAAGACGCTGTTTTTTTCTAACAGTTTATTTTCTCTCAATCTCTGTACATATTTCAGGGGCAATAAATTGGCCAAAAATTCCGGTATAAAAATATTTTGGAAAAGAATTTTGTTTTGTGGTTTTGCAGCGTGGCTCTGATAGCTTGAACTTAAGATAGCAGAACTAGAAGTTTTTTTTTTAAACAAAAAAGCAAAAAAATTAAAAATGTGATAATAAATTAGCAATAAAATTGCCAAAAATTGCGACATCAGAGAAAATTTGAAAAGGCGTTGTGGCTTTGCTAGCTTGATTGACATTTAACATTGCTATAATTTTTAATTTTAACTACTTTTTCCTAACATTGCTTCTACGGATTTCGTTATGTATGTTAACAAATCAGGTATATTGGTCCCTAGCGGTGACTGCTGAATGTTGAAGTCGCGTATAATCACCTGTGGCCGCTTGGTTTAGTTTTCGTTTGTGTGTGCCCTGCCGAATTTCACTCCTCTCAATTTTCTAGATCTTTTAGTCCTATTCTAGGGCCGTAATAAGATCTTGCAGCGCTCTGGGGCAAAATAATAGTCGGGCGCCGTTTCGATCCTCCCAACTGTCAACATCTTTTGCAAATCCTTCAACTGTCGATTTTTTAACAAAAGGTTGATCTATTGGAAATGCTGACAAGAATTAAAATATCTATCTTTCTGAAAATTTTCCTGAACTATCGACATTTTTATACAAAGCCGGTTGCGGAGCCCCTATGCCTCTTGCGTCCTAGGGCACTGCCCCACTTGCCCTTATATACGTTAAGCATTTTTCAAGCGAGGCCAATGTTAGTCACATGACTGGCTAACATTGACGCATTTTAAAAAATATTGACATTTTGAAAAAGTAAAAACTATAACCAATAGGATTTATATATGTTATGAGAGAGACCGATAGTTAACTTTACCCATAGATAATTTAATCTACTTAAAGTACTTCATTGTCATTTTGTAATACGGAATAAAATCAAGTTGTGTCAATGTTTACCTCGTTTACCTTAAATTTTAGCCTCTTATAAATTTCATCTGAGAATGTAATTTAAGCAGGTACCTATATTAAATGATTGTACATTTTTCAGTTTGACTTATCTAAGACGGTTTAAAATAAATAGACTTTACACTCTAAGGAATATTTATTAAAGTTAACAATATATAATTAGTCATTAACAATAAAACTATTACATTTCTACTTTAAAAAATCGAAAGTAAGGAAATAAATGATAATAATAAATATTGAAAATAAACTACCAGATTCTCTAATGGTAGACTGGCCTAATTTGAACTACGTTAATACTATGGAGTTTTTTCTCAAATTTATAAGGAAAAGGGCAATTTTAGTACATACTTTCCACAATAATAGAACTACATTAATTCTAGAAACACGTTCCAAAATGAAAATCATTTGAAAACCAAGCAAATGGCTGAAATATTAGAATAATTCACTAGTATAATTCAAAACTTCTTAACAATGACAGGACAAAAACCTGCCAAAATTTAACTGATCAACCAGAGGATCTTAATTTAAACCAGTACTAAATCTTGAAACCTTTTTAGTGAATCTGAAAGCAAATGTTTTACCATTTTTATAAACAAGTTGGATTTTGTTATTCTGACTCACTTTAGATTCAGTATGTTATCACTTATCACTGTGATTTAATAGTTTATTGCTGTTTTCCTGGACTAAGCTTTCGGGAGAAGGCGTCGTGCAACATATTAGGGGAGAAGTTAGAGATATTTCCTAAGAACTATGCAGGTAATTATTTTAATTGTATGAATACAAAGAAAAAAATTTAACTTGCCGAGGAGAAATCACTTTTAATAGAGTCGTCCGATTCCGCCTCAATATCTGGGGCAATTACCTCCTGAAAAAGAACACAATTTATAGGTTTTTTTTTGTACTTTACTTACTGACAATATTTCCTATTTTCAATCTATAACAACCTAAGACAAAAAGGAAGCTTAGACATAAAAATAGCTTGCTACTTTCAAATCTGATGTACTCTGTTTTTTTTTTTGCTTCTGTTATATAAACATTTTCTGAACACAACTGTTTTTCTTGTACAAGAAATGCATTTTTATCAGTTAGTTTTTTCGTGGGTTCTTATACGAATAGATAAAAGACCAATTCGAATACTGTAAAAGAACACATTTAACAAAAATTTAAGAATATCCTAAAATACTTACTAGTACGTATCCTGACGGGAACCCAAAAGGCTGTCGCTCCTTGCTGAAAAACAAAAATACAATTCTTAGTCTAGTATTATTTAGTACTGCAGTTCTAGAACACTATTTTTACCTTAAGAATCTACAGAGCAGCTTTTTTAATTCTTGCATTTCACTGTGTTAAGTAATTTCGGAAATAAAACAAATTTAAACTGGAATTACATACAACTCCTATAATACCCTTTGTTATCACCCATATGCCACACCACTTTTGTTTGGCAGACAATGAGAACAATCATTCTAGCACCTACATTAACTTATTATGATAGGTAAAATATACAATAGTATTGTATTATTTGTATATCATCTCGCTTAAGAATTCATCACTAATATTCATCATAATTCATCCAATATCTTGACGCTCTGAAAACTTTCCACCTGTACAGTAGCAGTATATACCAACAAGCCGTAAAACGGAAGAAAATATCGTTAACTTAGTTGATAACAGACCACTGAAAATGCAATATTTTCATCGAAACTGCAAGTGATATAAACATTCAAACACCCTTGACAGGAAACAGGAACAGCAAAATATTGCTGTATAATGAACAGTGAACAATAAACATAATATGCGGATTATTGTTCACGAATTAAAGAAAACTGAATCTGAACACCTTTCATCTAACAATCCACGTTCTCCAAATATGATGCGCTTGTATATCTATACAAATGTTTTAGAAGAAATTTTTACTTTAATAAAAAAATAAAGCGACCGGAAAATTTAAGTTTAAGTATAATAAATGTATAAGAACGTGTAGACTTGTAGACGTAATTGTAAAATGTAGACATGGTATTTTGAAAACCAAAAAATCACTCCAGAAAATAGGTGGATATACTATAAAGATAAACGAAACATTTTGCTACACTACAGCGATGTCTAACATGACCCAAAATTATATATGCACAGCAACTACAAACAGAAAGGCACACCCATATTAAAATCCAGATAAAATATTGCTTTTTTTGTTATTTGGTATTGACATATAAAATGGTAATGTGACTTCTGACCTTACCCTTACCTTAATATGCCTAGTTAAATATAAAATTTTTAAATTACTTAGGTTCAGCCCCTCCCAAGCCAATATCCTAATAGGTAAATGGCAATGTTATTTTTCGACTCCGTCATATAGTTAATGGAATGAATCTCATCGTCAGAACCCACGGTACATTAGTATTTACCCAGACAGAAAAAAAGACAGGTAGCTACACTACAACAATCCATTCTATTATTACAACAGAATAGTATATTCTGTAACAAGGTTAGAATGAAAAAACTCGATACGAGTGGAAAATTCCGAACGCGAGCGCTAGCGAGCGTGAGGAACCACGAGTATTGAGTTTTTTCATTCTAACTGAGTAACAGACTATATTTTCTCCACGACCAGAAAGTATTAATCAAAAACAATTAAATATCTGATTCATTCGATTTCTCACTCATTATTTCATTTCAATTGAAGCTTTTCTGACAAAAATTATGATGCCGCCACCATTTGCATCTGTCACTGACAATTTTGAAATCCACGGCAATCTATGTCGTTTGGTTCGATTACAGAATATTCATACCGTACCTTGTTACGGAATGAAAATACATGCGAAACACATAAGAAGTAAGTGTTTCAGAATAAATATTCTAACTCAAGAGTAAGAATGTATATGTTCTATTATTAAAAATGATTTCGGAATTTCTACATTCTTTAATGGTTGTGGAGAGAAGTACTACTGTAGTGGTATTTTTGTCGACAGAATATTTTTCCGGTATACTACCAAGAAATTACAGCTATTCTATTATAAAATAGAACTAGCGATATTTTTTCAATACTTACAGATTTATTTTTTGCAGTGTACTTAGTCAAATAGCCTTTTAGAATTTTCACCATTTTACTGATTATTATTTATGATATGATAATATTATGATAATAAAACACGTTTTCGTTTTTTAAACAGAGACATAATTAATAAATTTCATGTGGCGCCAATTTAGGAACGAACCTTGTATACACAGCTTTAACTAATGGATATTTTTACAAACTCGCTTTAAGTAAAACTCAAAAAATAATAATTAAAAATTTACTAATAATTATCACTAAAAGTAGTTATTTTTAACAAACCCTGTATGTCGTTAACAAAAGTTATACACGTAAAATAGACTATTATTTTATAATAGTAACGTAATAAGTGAATTTAACATGTTCTACCAATTTAGGACACCTTGTACAAATACTGCTAGTTAACAGATATTTTTACATACTCGTTTTAAGTAAAACTTAAAAAACTGATAATTAAAAAATCATATACTATAAATAAAGGCAATATTATTTTTAACCAACCCTATATGTCGGTAGGGGTTGTAAAACAACTAACAACCGATTTCGCGAACATAAGATAAAGCAGATTTATTAAAATACACAATTTACCGCTCGTACAGAGCATTGATGGTTTACATTGACGCACAGGTATCTAAAGGGCTAGAATAATATATTGATAGCGGCGGTATACTCGGAAAGCAACTAAGTCTAAATTTTTAAAAACATATTATAAATCTAAGTAGGTGATGAAGAATTAAACAAATAAATATTCCAACAAAATTGTGCTATTGATTTTGACACAAATAAAAATAATAATTTTAAAAAATCTCAAAAATACAACTTAAACAGATATCCCGGAAACTTATTAAATTTTGAGTTGGTTACTTTTAAATAACACAATTAATAATAAGGCGAGCATAAAAAACAAAATAAATATAATATTGCTCTAAAGTGTGTAGATACCTACTTACCTCTTATTTTTCGCAACACACATATACTTTTAACGTAGATCTTTTAGTTACTTGATAAACAACACAAGGGATACTTATGTCACAGAAACACACGCGATAAAAACGATGCATTAGTAAGAAAACACGGCAACACTGCCGGGCCACCTATCCAGTGTAATTTGTAAAATTCGCGTATTATCGGGAGACCTAAAGCTGTAATTTATGTAGGTAAATATACACCTGGGTGACGCAAACATACTGGTTTGGTCGGAGGAGCTAAATATAGTAACTTATCAAAAATTTTAAAATTTATAATTTTGTTTTTTCGCTGAAAATGACATCAGAATGATGTATTATGTTATATACATGAGTAAAATTTAATATATATCTACTCCTTCTGGGGGATGACTAAAAACCGGTTTTCATGAGGAGGATTTAAAGCATACAAGATGTATATATATATATATATATATATATATATATATATATATATATATATATATATATCGTACGATGCAAATTTGGTTGTTAAGGCAAGTTAGTAAATAATAGTTTAACTCTGTGTCTCGTAGAGAGTACATGGTTGTTAAAATGTAGTAGTATTAGTGCTAAGTTTGTTCATCATAGTTAAAAGGTATGTCTATTTGTGTTATTATTAGTAAACCTGATAAAATAAGTTCTTTTTAAAAATTTGTAGTTAACTTTCTGATGATGGTTTAGTCAGTCAATAAACCGAAACGTCAAAGATGACTATTGTTTTAATGTAAACATTTTGACCGCAACCCCATGGAAAAATAAAACCATATATTATATATATATATATATATATATATATATATATATATATATATATATATATATATATATATACAGCGTGTCTTCGGAAGTTCTTACCAAATGGAAAAAATTTTTATTATTGATTTTACGAAAAAAAGTGCATCTTTATAAAAAGTTCTGCATCGTGAGAAAATAGCATTTCCATTCAAAGATTTGATCTAGTACATACAGGGTGGCTCACAAATGGAAAAGTCCTAATACACGTGAAGCTAAAAAGACATAAAATCGATATTCAAAGGTACACTGACACTGCAAATGTGCTAGAGTTAACTTTTTTGTGTTAGTAAATTAGGTTTGGAACATACAGGAGGTCCCAAAAATAAAATTAAATTTTTTTATTGCCTTTACAAAAAAAGTAAACCTTCATAAAAAGTTCTACCTTGTAAAAAAAGAGCATGGATATTTATAAACTTGATGTAGGACAATACAGGGTGGCTTAAACAGCTGAAAATCACAATTTTAAATTTAAATTTTTTGCCACCTGTATGTCCTATATAAATTTTTTGAATAACCATGCTCTTTTTTCACAATGTAGAACTTTTTATGAAGATACACTTTTTTTAAAGGCAATAAAAAAAATAATTTTATTTTTGGGATCCAAACCCAATTTACTAACATAAGAAAGTTAATTCTAGCACATTAGCAGTGTCAGTGTACCTATAAATAACGATTTTATGTCTTTTTAGCTTCACGTGTATTAGGACTTTTACATTTTTGAGCCATCCTGTATGTACTAGATCAAATTTTTGAATGGAAATGCTATTTTCTCACGCTGCAGAACTTTTTATAAAGAGGCACTTTTTTTCGTAAAATCAATAATAAAAATGTTTTCCATTTGGTAAGAACTTCCGAAGACACGATGTATATATATGTATACAATTATATATATATATATATATATATATATATATATATATATATATATATATATACAGGGTGTTATGTAATTCACTGCATATATTGAAACCCGTAAATGCTGGTATGAATTCAGACTGAATAAAAATATTTATAAATGGCGCTTCATGATAAAAAATGGTAGATATCGACCCTCGAAAAAAAAAAATTTTGTGACTGCGCGCCACTGTTCAAAAATACATGGCCATATAAAAAACAAGGAGAAACGTCAGTTACAGAAAAAACTCTTTTGTTTCAACGAGAGACGTTGCCACGTGTATCTGGAATATTCTTATGTAGCTAATAATATTTTTGTTATCTTTAAAGTAAGAAATCATACTAACTCTTTTAAAACATTCAATTTCAAAAAGTTAAAGTACTACAACACACAAAAAATCCAAAAAACAGCTGTTCAAACCTATGAGTACCTATACAAAAAAAATTAGTTCAAAATTAGCTTAAAACAAAGAAAATTCTAATACTTATATGTACTTTTTTTTATTTACCTATTTGTAATCATATTTAACAGAATATTTGGCATTTATTAAAAGGTTTATTTATAATCGTCCTTAATTTTTAAGCGAAATTTCTCACAACTTAAATTATGTACCTAATTACAAACTTTACGTTCATAAACCTCTTCCACTGTTGAAATAGTTATTCGAATCTTCATCTGCCCAATAATTTTACAATACCATTTTATTTTCTTTGATTTTAAATATCGCAGAAAACTTTCTTTTTCACTTTAATAATAAAGTTAATATGCTGTTTACTACACCTAACAGCTACCGAAATGGATAGTTTTCTTCAACTGTTCTGTCAACACTATAAGCGTATACGATATATTTTTAATAATAACGGCACTGGTGAAGAGCTAGACACTTTTTTTTACTAAATAATAAAGAATTATAGATAAAACTGTATGGAAATCCAATCCACGACAAATAACGCTGAGTCATTGTGTCATTGACCACCGGCCACGGGGCCGCCACGGCTTTAAAGCCGCGTGGGACATCTGGCGGTAAAAAATACAAGCTACCAAAAGTCGTGTCGACGTCGTTCTTGGCGGCGTTTTTGAAATTCTGGGAGTAATTTAGGTAGTGTTTTTATTTAATATTGCGAATAAATATGTCAAATGTCTAAAAACACATTATAAGGACACAGAAGGTCAGATTCCATTTATGCAAAGATTTTCTGAAGAATAAATACATCTTAAAGAAGGATTTTAAATTCGTAGTACCTAGGTATCACTCATATCACTGTTTTGGCATCCCTGCTTGACGAAGGTCAACTGTCAAACCGGCCAGGCACTATGGCGGTCTTGTTTACTTTTTTCGGTCGTTCTCGAGATTTTTATAGCATTTTGAGGTCTTTGTGTGATCAAAAAACATTTAATTTTAAAAACATTAATTATTGAACATTGCCCAAGTGCATAGTGCATATTTGTTTTAACAGGGACAAAAATACGGGATAAAATGTTACATTTCACCGGTAAGTAAAACACTTTAATTACATTATGCAAGCATATTCACAGGTATATTGCTTAAAATCAAAGATTAAACATGCTAAAATAGACTTAATACCACCATTTAACTTGCAAGCTGGTTGCAGGCTTGCTTAAATAATGGAGTATTACATATTGGACCTTCTTTAATCAGTGTGTAGGTTATGTCTTCGATATCGACATTCTTGAGATAAAATGTAGTATAATAACCAGAAATATTTGATCTGAGTATAAAACTAACTTCAAATAAAGTTTATTTCATCTATAATTATAAATAATTTGTTCAGGTTATTATTCTCTTCCTTAAAACTTTCCTTAAACTAATTATTTCATGATGGGTATATGATTGTTGTAGGAATGCAATGTAAGAATTAGTATGTTTTAGATTGTAGTAGTACTTTTTCTTTTATGTACAAAGTACCAAGGAGTCCCTACAAGAAGTCAGTGGCTTTTAGCCATTAAAAGGAACCCAGATGAGGCATATTAGACAGGAGCACGGTGTGTTCAGAACACTTTTTGCCTGAAGACTTTGTCTCCTGGGGGCGTCTGAGGAGGCTTAATTTTGGAGCTGTTCCATCTCAAAATTTACCAGTAACCTTTCTGAGAAAAGGATTGTATCAAGTTGATGATGCTGTCATCAGAGAATGTTTTTAGCTGTGAAATGGGTAAACTAAAATACTTTTATTTTTCGTTTGTATTATGAGCAGTTTCTTCATGATTACATAAATCATATTTTACAGTTTTTTTTAATTTATGATAATTCCAATTCGATTAGCATAACTATGTTTTAACAGTTTCTATAAAATAAGTTTGACTCAACTTACTTTCATACTAATTTAGAAATTTTTGTCTTTTTTTTTTAATTCTGCACCACTTACTAATTATTTAGAAAAATAACTCAGTTTAAATAAAACCAAAAGAAATTTTGTAAGCCTCACTTTGTATCTCACAAACTTGTAGTTACTGGACACTCTAACATATAGGTACACTCCCCGACAATAAATTCCGGACAAAGATAATTTTAGTCTGGTTGATAGCACTGTAAGTTTTAAATTGTTTTCCGATTTTAGTGAAGTTTTTACCACACTGTAGACTTGTGGTTCAGAATGTTAGCCTGAATTTTAGTTCTTCAAAAATACTGTTGGCTTGATCATTATACAGGGAGAAACCAAAGGTACTTCTTTACCCTTAATTTCTTAACGCCCTGTGGAAAAATTGAGCCCTAAAATTTAGCTTCATTATGTTGTGTTTTGAAGTGTGACCTTTTCTTAACACAATATTTTTTGGTTCACGTCATTATCTGCTTTTTAAGAGAAGATGCCAATTTTTAAAGAAAGTGTTGCAGTTTTTCAATTTTATTAACAATTTATAATGTTACATTATCTTATCGACTAGCCTTTGATTGCATAGTAATGTTAAGAGCATTCTTTACCCAAGTGTCACTATACTGTCATTGCAGAATACACTCTTTAAAATGATTCATTTAAAAAAATGAGACCAGAAGATGTTGCACGTGTTGTTGAATTAAATGATGATGGCCGCAATATACGGTACATTGCGGAATTCCTAGGCAAAGCAAAAAGTACTGTACAAGGTGCGATCAGTACCTACACACGACGTGGGGGATCAGGGAGAACACGTATTATCAATCGACGTGATAACCATTTCATAAATCTAACTGCATTATGAGATCGTAGCCTACCATCTACCATTATTAGCCGTAGACTTCAAGATGTACATGGTACCATAGCCTCTGCACGAACCATCCAGCGTAGGTTACAGGAAGGGGGATTGATGACCCAACCCAACCCAACCTGCTTTACTTCCAGCCTACCATACAGAACGATTAAATTTTGCGCATGAATACAGAAACTGGGGAACAGAAGAATGTACTATTCACGGATGAATCACGCTTTTGTCTGCGCTCACCTGACGGACGTGAACGTATCTGGAGGAGACCAGGTGAAAGATTTGCCCAATGTTGCATATCTCCTAGAACGCCTTTTGGAGGCGGTAGTGCCATGGTGTGGGCCGGGGTATCATTATATGCCCGTACGGACCTAGTGGTGATAGAAAATGGTTCTTTAACTGCTGACTTTTATATCCAACAATGTTTAGCTGATCACGTGGTACCCTTCGCCCAATTTGTTGGACAAGACTTTATTTTAAAGCAAGATAATGCCAGGCCCCACGTTGCATTGAAAGCATGCCACATCGCATAGTAGAAGTAATAAGAACACGAGGTGGCAGTAAGCACTATTAATTTTTAGATATTTGTTTAGGCTAGTCGATAAGATAATGTAATGTTCTGAATTGTAAATAAAAATTAAAAACTGCAACACTTTCTTTAAAAACTTGTATATTCTCTTAACAAGCAGATAATGACGTGAACCAAAAAACATTGTGTTAAGAAAAGGTCACACTTCAAAACAAAACATAATGTAGCTAAATTTTACCGCTCAATTTTTCCACAGGGCGTTAAGAAATTAAGGGTAAAAAAATAACTTTGGTTTCTCCCTGTTTAATGATCAAGCCATCCGAATTTTTTGAGAACTAAAATTCAGGCTAACATTTCGAGACACAAGTCTACACTTTAACAACAACTTTAAAACAATTAAAAAAGTTAGGTACAGGGCTATCAATCTGACTAAAATTATCTTTGTCCGGAATTTATTGTCGGGGAGTGTATTTATACATATTTTTATAACTAATTTGCCTTGGTGTGCAGTGCCAGCTTTAATGACTTATGAGCATACCTGCCTTATAGAAATAACATTTTTAACAGACCATGAATATACATGAATTTGATAATATTTTTGATAAATAATGAGAACATTACTTGACTTATCTACATAAACCTTGTTTATCTATTGCAGTTCCCTCAATAATTAAAGAAACTGACAGTATTGAGATGCTTATTCAGCAAGGCTTGTCATCAGCTGCAGATCAATCTCCACGTTGTTAGTCTGAAGTGTCAACCAAGTAGTAGCAGTCTAGGAAATACTTCAGATATCCAACTTAAATATGTTTTAATATCAAGGTAAGAGTTATTTTACCCTAATTATAGTACATTCCAGGGAAAGTAGATTGTAGACAATAACAGTTCGCTTTCATTAATTAAATTAAGGGACGTGTCTAATTTATTGACCAAAATAAAAATCAATTGACCAGGGGTATAGATTAAGCCAAGCAATCCCAAACTTTGTAAAATTATTATACGTCCCAAGCTTTACCACCCACCATAATTTCAAGTCAATGGCCCTTAAATAGGGGTACTCTGCTCTTGACATTTTTCATAAAAACTTATTGACTGGGGGGTCAATCAAACACAATCTTTACCAAACTTGGCAACATGATTGTATGCACCAACCCTTAACTTCAAGCATGATTTGATGGCATTAGCCCCTAAAATAAGGGACCTTTGCTCTTGACAGTTTTCAAATAAGCCTATTGACCGGGGATCTACACCGAGTAACGAAGTTTTTTGAAAAATGCCAAGAGCAAAGTCCATAGACTTGATATTGTGGTGGGTTGTCACAAATAATAATTTTACAACGTTTGGTAAAGATCGGATCAATCTCACATGCTACAAAGAAAAAGGCGCCTTTCTTAAGTATTCTTAAAGTTTTTTTTATAAATTTCTAGAAACCCTTTTTTATTTTCTAATTAAATCTGAATGATCTTAATTGTTGCTTGAAGCATTGATTGTATTATTGTTTTTTTTTTAGTTGTGAAATAACGACGCCATTCAGGATCTTCAACATCTGACTTCTTCAAACTATTCCCCAGTACCAGAAAACATAATGGATTGGAGTATGGGGGGCTGACCCCGCTTTTATATGCCACAGAAATTATCTTATGAAGTTGGCCCCAAATGAAATTTTTTTAAAAAATTAATGGAGTTCTGAGATTCCTGTGAATAGTTGTAGAGTTCTTTTTGATTTTTATTAATATTTCTGTTGAAATAAAAGTTAAAACACTGTTTTAAAAATGGGGGGCTAACTTCACGCAGCCCCCCATCATTGCAAAAATAAGTTTCGCCACAGTGCTTAATAGTTCTAAAGGAGGTCTACAGTTCTTTATGATTTTCGAGGCCAGATATCTTACCAAAAAAATTCTAATACATGTTTTGTGCTTTTTGGGAAGGAAAAAATTCAACAACAAAATGCAGAACTGTTGAACTATGGCAGCACTAACGGGAACTCATGAGTTTTAAACCAGAACCCTTGTTAAAAAAATTTTCATAGGGGCCAAATTGTAAACTCTACACTTTTTTAACAGTCAAAAATTTAAGTTGTAAAAAAACACCATTGTAATTTGTAATTCCACAGAACTGTAGAACTATTGCAGCACTAACGGGAACCGGAACTCTTGTTACTATAAACGTATTTGATTATTGCAACAGTACCTAAATATGTTACAATTTCACGTGTTGTTAGAACTGACTAGATAAATGGATACAACTTAAATTTTTGACTGTTAAGAAAGTGTGAAGTTGGACCCCATGAAATATTTTTTTAACAAGAGTTCTGTTTAAAACTCATGAGTTCCCGTTAGTGCTGCAACAGCTCTACAGTTCTGTAGAATTAGAATGGTATTTTTTTATTTACACATTATATTTTTGATTGTTAAAAAGTGTGAAGTTGACCCCCCATGAAATATTGTTTAACAAGAGTTCTGGTTTAAAACTCATGAGTTCCCGTTAGTGCTGCCATTATTTTACAGTTCTACAGAAAGATAATGACATTTTGTTGTTGAATTTTTTCCTTCTCAAAAAGCACAAAACATGTATTAGAATTTTTTTGGTAAGAGTTCTGGGCTCGAAAATCATAAAGAACTGTATAACTCCTTTATAACTATTAAGCACTGTGGCGAAAGTTTTGTTTCTGCAACAATGGGGGGCTGCGTGAAGTTAGCCCCCCATTTTTAAAATAGTGTTTTTACTTTGATTTTAACGGAGCTATTAATAAAAATAAGAACTCTAGAACTCTTCATAAGAAACTCAGAACTCCATTAATTTTTAATAAATTTTGCATTAATATGTATAATATTTTCAGTGATGTCTGTACATCACTGAAAACATTATTTCTCACAAATTTAAAAATATACCTTGTTTCATTATCTTTTTTATAGCTAACATTTTTCATTCTAAAAATGATGTATATGTATGTAGCCGTTTAGCGTAATTGGACTTTTCATGAAATGTCTAGACAAATAGTGAAATACAACCTAAAAACTAACAACTTACTCCAAAGTAAACAAAATTTACTTTTGAAAAAAGGTACTTTTAATTTTTTTATAGATCTATTTGCTGCCTACCAAGTTTAAATGGTATTTGCAAAGCTTTGATGGCAAACTGAAACTGAAATCTAGTAATTTTTGCTTGTGTAACTATTGTTTTAATACTTTTAATGTTATTGTAATTTACATATTATATGGATTAGACTCATTTCTAGGATAACATCACTGTATTTTTTTGGCATTAATAAAGATCTGCTTGTCTTTGTTTTTTTTAATACATACATATGTACTATATTTTATTAAAATTTAGTTTTACCAAAAACATTTTAAAATGTTTTCTTTAGTGATAATTATGTAATATAATTATAACAATGAGATAATGAGATTTTGTACAAAATCAAGATCGTTTTAATTTGTTTAAAGGCACAACTATAGAGATGGTAGTGACCAGTGGCATATGGTGAAATTTCAAAGTTGTATATCTCTGTTCCTACATACAGGACCGGTACCAATTTTTATTGGTTTTAATAGCGAGCCCACTAGGAATTTTTTTGTAAAGAAGAAAAAACCGTTTTGAATTTGCGAAAAAAAGTTGAATTTTTGCTTGGGTTTACCAGAACATTCTCAGTGGGCTCACTATTAAAACCTCCAAATGTGGTACGGTTCCTGTAAGTAGGAACAGAGATATACAACTTTGAAATTTCACCATATGCCACAGGTACTGACCTAGGTTACTAGCCATTATATCTAGTTTAATAAAAAGCATGAAAAGGTAGTAATACCTGTATCTATACACGATAGCTCAAGCTCCTATTTTGTAACAAACAACATAAAACTTTAGATGTTTTATTTTCAAAAAATGTTAAGTAAAGTAAGTGAAGTTAACTTATTGGTAAAACTGAGCTGATGCAATTTTTGAACAAAAAAAGTAAAAATCAGGAATATCGTTTATTACAGTTTTTTACCCAACATAGTGAAATTTCTATAAAGATGGGTTATCCTCCACAAAAATCTAAATACAAAAAACAAAAAGTAACACCACTCTATCCTCCCTTTGACAGACTTTCTCCCAGATGTGAGGTACATTTCTTCGCTGTAAATAAAAAATAGAATTATTACTAAACAATAACCTGAGAATGACAAAATAATTGTCAAAATATTGTGTTTTATTTAATACAGGTATTATATTAGGTTTGTTGCAACAAAAGTTTACTGAGTTTGCACAAAGCTATTTTACTGTCACTTTACAAGTCGATTTAAACATTTTATAGTGCAGTGTTCCTAGAACGAGTGAATTGTGTTCCAAGCTAGTTCTGAAGCGGTCTTAAAGTTCCAAGATAATTCTGAATCAGTTTAACGTGCTATCTAACTTCACTTATTTTATTTTTGTTATTAATCAAATTAGTAATAGAAGAACACAGCAATTTTTCTTCCATTTCTTGTTGACATACCTATATTAATAAAAGCGGCAATATTTTCTAACAGGTATTTTTTTGTGATTTTATAGGTTAGGATAAACAAACAAAATTCTCAACCAGTTCTAAATCGTTCCAACACTAGTCAAGTCGATTCTAGAACAATAAGTTCTCGCATGGATTCCAAGCAGTTCTGAACTGTGAACTTTTCAATTGGAACAAACCTAATGTAAAATGAAAGAATAATATTTTACATTCTTTGCCCATCTAATAAATTACACCAAAATCTAATGTTACAGACTCTTAAATTTACTTACCTCTGAAAATTTCGTTTCAAATCTCCGTTTCTCTCTCCTCTGTTAACTGCGTCTTGTTTACTTTTGATAGTCCCATAGTAAAATAATTGCATCTGGATGATTCCCATCCTTCAGAGCAGTATGTGTTTCTAAAATTAAATGTAAAATTGTAACTGGTGTACTTTTGTGTTTTGGTATACATACTTATTCACTAGTCTTGAT
This sequence comes from Philopedon plagiatum, assembly GCA_963971165.1. Lineage (NCBI taxonomy): Eukaryota > Metazoa > Arthropoda > Insecta > Coleoptera > Curculionidae > Philopedon > Philopedon plagiatum. Next base: position 74,345,021 of record OZ020190.1, read on the forward strand.
ACAGACTATACAAGTTTAACAAAAACAGTTTTTAGGTATATAAAATAAAGGTTTAAAACTGTGAGAGACAGTTAAATGTAAACGAAAACGTGTCTTAAAGTGTTTTACCTGTTATTAAAGATGTACTGGAAACTTCCTTAATTTAGGATTGTCTCTTATTAGGTATACTAGTTAACCATCCTATGTCTGCCTAATAATTCATCTAAATGGGTTAAAACCTTGTGATTTAAGACTACACGTACAGAATAAAAAACAACCCATCTTCATTCATTTTGAAGCGACTTCCACAACAGGTTAATGACATTTTCGTGTAAACATTTCTTATAAACGTGTAGTACACCTTACAATCGCAACAAACAGTTTTAACCAACGAATACGAATTGTTTTAACACTTTTATACGCTAAAAAACATAGCAAAATGTAAATAAACCAAAACGCGACAAATACAGGTTAACGTAAATACAGATGTTTGCCTTCAACCTTCAATTCATTTTGACACATCACTCATTTGGCATATGGCGTTTACTAGGTTACGACGTGGTGATTTTTCTATCTCTTTTATTTCCATATCGTTGAAGAGAGACTGATCTATACCAGGTTACCAAAATTGCGTTGCTTGATAAACGCCAAAATATGGCTATTATTTTACACATAAAGTGACAAAGAGACAAGATACATGTTTCATGATGAAGGGAGATCGAAACAGAAGGATTTCTTAATGTCACCAAAGAGTCATGCGCCATATTTAAGTTTTTCAGCAGCACACAAACCACGCAATGAATGTTTTAATTTTTTTTTCGTTTAAAGTTTTAAATAATGTAATTTCTTTTCACTACCTAGAAAATGGTCTTCGTCGATCCGTTGTTAACCAATATTTTGATCAGTTTTATCTAGTTTGTGCTTAGTGAGTAGCGTAATAGGGCTGAAAATTAAATTTAATTTAAAACACTAATAATATTTACGTATTGTATTATGGTAACGGATGGTAGCGGATCTGGTTATACTTTTAAAGTAAGTACTATGTAGTTGTGCTCAATTAGTATTTTCGTTTTGATTTTTAACTTTTCCTTGGCAGAAAGTTTAAGCTACTTAGTAGGAATAACGCTTATAATCATTAATATCATAATATAGGGTGTCATAATTATTAGTTAAAACTAAAGCTACTGACACAAAGGATTGATTTCGCAGTTTTTACTAATTTTTTTTGTTTTCTCTTCGAAAAAGGTTTAAATTTGTTTTACCTTTGTCTTAAATTACAGTTAATAACAGAAAATAAATTATTCTTAAAGATTTATAATAATGTCTGGCAACGTTTAAACAAATTCAATTGTTTTTAATTTTTCGCGCGAAAATTTACGTCATGCGCCTTGTGTACGATCAGCCAGATGCGGCGAATATAGACTGGTTTTAGGGTATTTTTGAAAATTTTTAAAATGTTCGATTTAAGAAAAAAAAAGTATGGGATATGTCTGTAGACTACCCCAGGAGTCACCCATTCCAATATATGCAGTGAATTTCATAACACCCTGTATATACAGGGTGTCCGGAAAAATGTGGGAAATCTCCCGGATATGAAAAAAACACGTGAAAAGAGTACTACAAGTGCATATAAACTTTTTTCGTATAGGCCTCCTCTTCGGAGATATGGGCTCCCAAAGAGCTCTAATGAAATCAAGTTTTTTACACATAATTATTGAACCACCAGGTATATTCCAATTTTTTTTTAATATGATGTATACCAGGTTAGACCCTTCAAATTACTATCCAAGAAAGTATTGTGAAGTACTCACAGCTGCAGGGACGGACTAGCTCTGACACTCATGACCACATTTTTTTTACGCCCTGTATGATAAGAACTTTGGACCACGTTTTTTACATACCTTTAACTATTGACTAAAAATTAAGTACTCTTCATTCATGTCGTTAATCCTAACCGTTTTCGAAAAAACGTCATATTATTTACATCATGTATTTGGCGTATTTCGATAACAGATACGTCTAATTCTGTGAATTGCAATTCGACCTAGGTTCGCAAAAAATGTGCGTTTTATTTTATCGGCCCCAAAAACAAAGTATTGTTGTTGCAAACGTTACTAGGTACGAAAGAAATAAATATCCTGCATTTTAGAACTTGTCAACTTTCACATCGCTGATTTCGTGGTGAAATTAATTGTGAAATAATTCGAAATAACACGTTTATTGAGTATGAAGATATGCATCTGATGTAGGGTCTTGCATCTTGCAATGCTTTGGAAGCCAGAAGATTCTCTTCACGGACGAAGCATGAATTTACACAACTCACATGTATGGGCTGTTGAAAATCCTCATGCAACTATTGTTTCGCATCGTCAACATCGGTTCCAATCAATTAACATCTGGGCAGGAATCATTGGCAATTTTTTGATTGGACCAATCGTATTGCCGGTACGACTGAAAGGACAACTTTATTTGGAATTCCTCCAGAACGCTTTTCATGATTTAGTAGAGCACTTACTACTTGAAATTTGCCGAAACGTGTACTACATGCACGAAGGAACACCACCTCATTTCAGCGTTGCTGTGCAGGAGCACCTGAATAACGTCTATCCAAACCGTTGGATAGGTAGGGGAGGACCTATTGCCAGGCCTCCTCGATCTCCCGACCTAACACCGTTGGATTTTTACCTGTGGGGACACCTCAAAACCTTGGTGTATTCTACTCCCGTCGATAGTAGGGAGGAACTTCTACGGAGAATCACGTTTCATTGTGATCAAATAAGGAACAATACTGGTTATTGTGGCGGGTACAGCAGTCCTCAGTTCGTCGTGCCCGCGAGTGTATAAGACTTCACGGGGTCCATGTTGAACCCTCTTACGAATATATATATATATATATATATATATATATATATATATATATATATATATATATATATATATATATATATATATATATATATATATATATATATGTGACCGGCAAAAAGTTCGCAACATATGGGAAAAAATTTTTATTAGGAGAGTATCGGAAAGACTTTCCCAGGGGATCGGTTCTGCATGTCCGATAACCTAAAATCGATTTTGACATACGTCACGTGACCACTGGTATAGCGTCAAATTAAAAAAAAATTGTTAATTTACAAAAAGTGAGGTTAGTTGACGAGATATCAAAAAAAGTAATTTGAAAAAATTGCTTAGAATTAAATTCTAGGTCCTTGTGCAAAATTTTAAGATTTTATTTAAAAAAATTGGAAAACTCAATTTTTTTTAAATATTTTTTTATCGATTTACAAATTTCCGGTTTTTTTCGTTTAGATAGCTTGGCTAATGTAAAGCCCATGTATCTGGATGAAAATAAACGAATGTAGTAGTTTTTTCTACAATTGACAGGACAAAATTTAAAAAAACAGGGTTTCGCCGGACGCTAGCTGTTGCAATGATTTGTATCTAGCAGCAGTGTCAAAATTTTAGAGACATTTCAATGAGATTACATTGAGAAAACCTTAATCGTCTTAAATATATCTGAAGTTCGACTTTTTGTAAAGTTAAGGGGATTAAAATAGATAATAAACAAAAAATTACCTGTTTATTTAATCGATATTTTATAAACGAAAACCAATGTAAGAAAAACTTAAAAGTAGTCAAATTCTGTACTAACAACCCAAAAAATCATTGTTTTTCCTTGGGTGCACAAAATTTAAAACTCAGTATGACCACCATTTCTCTCCATACATACTGTTGTTCTCGAGCGCAACTCTCGATTAACATTTCGGAGCATTTTACGATTTATTTGCAATACACAATTTATAATGACATTCTCTAAATTTTGTATATTCCTAAAGGGTCGATGTTTGTACACAGGGTTCTTTAGGTATCCCCACATAAAAAAATCTAACGGAGTCAGATCTACAATTCTACAATTGACAGGACAAAATCGAAAAAATAGGTGTTCGCCGGACGCTCGCTGTTGCAATGGTTTTAATCTAATGAAATGACTGTATCAAGATTTTATTAAGATTTTTCGCACATAAATTTAACAACCAGGTCTATTAGTTGTACTTAAAACTACCAAAGCAGGGCTCTGAAATTAAAACAACCAAATAATCTAGTAGGTTAAAAACAACAGAAAAATGTCAAACAAATTATAATTTGTTTGATTTCAACCTATGTCATTGGTTTATGTCTCGCATCTTACTAAGTTTGATATTTTACATAAGTTTATTAATATTTTATTCCTTAAAATGGCACCCACACTACTTCTTCAGGAAAGATAGAAATTATTTTAATTTCTGGAGATAATTAGAAAAGCCATAGAGAAACAGCAGCAATTTTTAATGAGAGGCACCCCGATAATCCCTCCATTATTCCACAGTATCTCGTCTAGTCAATAAATTTAAAGAAACGGGATCGGTAGAAAATCAGTATAAAGTTTCCCATGAAAAACCGGTAACAGGTGACGAAGGTTCTCTGGATGTGTGTTTGTCGATCACAGAAACACCCCAATTAGCAGTTAGTCAAATATCGGAGATCACTAACATTCACGAAAGATCTGTGCGGAGGATATTAAAAAGAAACAAATTTCATCCGTACAAACCTAAATTTGTACAAGTATTAAAAGATAGGGATTATGACGCCCGCTTCGATTTTTGTGCCTGGTTCCAGGGTATGATTGAGAAGATTTTAATTTCCCCAAAGAACGTTCTTTTCTCGGATGAAGCTACATTTACCTCTAACGGAACCGTCAGTTCACAAAACTGTAGATGGTGGGCCACCGAAAACCCAGACTTTGTAATTCAGAGTAAATACCAATATAGTTTTAAGGTTAATGTGTGGTGCGGAATTTTCAACCTCAGAATAGTGGGACCTTTTTTCTTTAGAGACAATTTAAATTCAGAACGATATTTAGAATTTCTACAAACTGAGATATCTAACTTTTTAGACAATTTGTCATTAGCCGAAAGAAGAAATTTATACTTTCAACAAGACGGAGCTAGCATTCATTCCACAAATGAGGTGAAGAGATGGCTGGATCAATAATTTGGAAACCAGTGGATAGGACGGTTTTCTGAAAATCCGTGGCCTGCGAGATCACCAGATCTGACTCCGTTAGATTTCTTTATGTGGGGATACCTAAAGAACTCTGTGTACAAACATCGACCCTTTAGGAATATACAAAATTTAGAGAATGTCATTAGAAATTGTGTATTGCAAATAAATCGTAAAATGCTCCGAAATGTTAATCGAGAGTTGCGCTCGAGAACAATAGTATGTATGGAGAGAAATGGTGGTCATACTGAGTTTTAAATTTTGTGCACCCAAGGAAAAACAATGATTTTTTATGTTGTTAGTGCAGAATTTGACTACTTTTAAGTTTTTCTTACATTGGTTTTCGTTTATGAAATTTCGATTAAATAAACAGGTAATTTTTTGTTTATTATCTATTTTACTCCCCTTAACTTTACAAAAAGTCGAACTTCAGATATATTTAAGACGATTAAGGTTTTCTCAATGTAATCTCATTGAAATGTCTCTAAAATTTTGACACTGCTGCTAGATACAAATCATTGCAACAGCTAGCGTCCGGCGAAACCCTGTTTTTTTTAATTTTGTCCTGTCAATTGTAGAAAAAACTACTACATTCGTTTATTTTCATCCAGATACATGGGCTTTACATTAGCCAAGCTATCTAAACGAAAAAAACTGGAAATTTGTAAATCGATAAAAAAATATTTAAAAAAAATTGAGTTTTCCAATTTTTTTAAATAAAATCTTAAAATTTTGCACAAGGACCTAGAATTTAATTATAAGCAATTTTTTCAAATAACTTTTTTTGATATCTCGTCAACTAACCTCACTTTTTGTAAATTAACAATTTTTTTTTTAATTTGACGCTATACCAGTGGTCACGTGACGTATGTCAAAATCGATTTTTAGGTTATCGGACATGCAGAACCGATCCCCCGGAAAAGTTTTTCCAATACTCACCTAATAAAAATTTTTCCCATATGTTGCGAACTTTTTGCCGGTCACTGTATAATATATGGTTTTATTTTTCCATGGGGTTGCGGTCAAAATGTTTACATTAAAACAATAGTCATCTTTGACGTTTCGGTTTATTGACTGACTAAACCATCATCAGAAAGTTAACTACAAATTTTTAAAAAGAACTTATTTTATCAGGTTTACTAATAATAACACAAATAGACATACCTTTTAACTATGATGAACAAACTTAGCACTAATACTACTACATTTTAACAACCATGTACTCTCTACGAGACACAGAGTTAAACTATTATTTACTAACTTGCCTTAACAACCAAATTTGCATCGTACGATGCAAATTTGGTTGTTAAGGCAAGTTAGTAAATAATAGTTTAACTCTGTGTCTCGTAGAGAGTACATGGTTGTTAAAATGTAGTAGTATTAGTGCTAAGTTTGTTCATCATAGTTAAAAGGTATGTCTATTTGTGTTATTATTAGTAAACCTGATAAAATAAGTTCTTTTTAAAAATTTGTAGTTAACTTTCTGATGATGGTTTAGTCAGTCAATAAACCGAATCGTCAAAGATGACTATTGTTTTAATGTAAATATTTTGACCGCAACCCCATGGAAAAATAAAACCATATATTATAATTTAAACGGTCAGAAATGGCAGCCGGAAAGTGATCTCGTTGACACCCGGTATATATATATATATATATATATATATATATATATATATATATATATATATATATATATATATATATATATATATATATATATATATATATATATAGGGTGTCAACGAGATCACTTTCCGGCTGCCATTTCTTTAGTATTTAATCGAACAAGATGAAACTTGGCAGGAGTCATAGGCTAATAAAAAGTCACTTTTCTAGGTACTTGTCAAATTTCAACGACTTCCGGTTTAGCCGGAAGTGACACCAAGTTTAGATTTTCAAATGAGACACCCTGTATATTTCTTGATTTTTGGAATCTAGAGATCATTTTACGTACAACTGTATTATTTTTATTACTTTTTGTGTCAATTTGCCATTTTTAAAACAAATTTTTTGTTTTAATCTAGAGTGCCATGACCCACCTTAAATCGTTCTAATAGACGTTTACATCTGCACAAAAATACCTACATAATTTTATCACCTTTCATTTGTCTTACCAGAGCGTTCAAAGTTGACTAAATCACTTTTTTGATAATAACTTAAAAAAATTAAATACAACTATAACACTTTCATACTCGTAGTATAACTAGATGTAGTTTTTTATTACGAATCCAACGGAGCATCACAACATCAAAATTCTCTTGGATTTTCTACATTTTATTGCAATAGCCATTTTATATGGTTTGATAAAACATGCAACTGAACGACGATCAAATATTATATCCACTTAGCCATGACAAAACTGAATAATAATAATGGGTGGCTGTAAATAATTCGCCACAAACCAGAAACATAATATTAAACACCAGAAAAAATAATTGTTTACAAATTTCTAAAATTCTATCATTTACCCTGAATTCAATTGTTTTCCATGACAAATTTAGCAATATTTTGAGGCTTCATTCCGTTATTTTTTAAACAGCTATAATAATTTAATTGTTTGTCATGGCTAACTGGATATAATATTTGATCGTCGTGCAGTTACATGTTTGATCAAACCATAACAAATGGCTATGGCAATAAAATGCAGTTTTCTTTAGAAAATCCAAGAGAATTTTGATGTTGTGATGCACCGTTGGATTCGTAATAAAAAACTACATCTAATTATACTATGAAAGTGTTATAGTTGTATTTAATTTTTTAAAGTTATTACCAAAAAAGTGATTTAGTCAACTTTGAACGCTCTGGTAAGACAAATGAAAGGTGATAAAATTGTGTAGGTATTTTTGTGCAGATGTACACGTCTATTAGAACGATTTAAGGTGGGTCATGGCACTCTAGATTAAAACAAAAAATTTCTTTTAAAAATGGTAAATTGACACAAAAAGTAATAACTATAATACAATTGTATGTAAAATGATCTCTAGATTCCAAAAATCAAGAAATATACAGGGTGTCTCATTTGATAATTCAAAGTTGGGGTCACTTCCGGCTAAACCGGAAGTCGTCGAAATTTGACAAGTACCTCGAAAAGTGACTTTTTATTAGCCTATGACTCCTGCCAAGTTTCATCTTGTTCGATTAAAAACTAAGTAAATGGCAGCCGGAAAGTGATCTCATTGACACCCGGTATATATATATATATATATATATATATATATATATATATATATATATATATATATATATATATATATATATATATATATATATATATATATATACAGCGTGTCTACAATAGGTGATACCACTATTTCTATCTCCGAAACGGTAAAAGGTACGAGGTCAGTTAAATTAGAGAAAATGTGCCATTTTTAGTCCCTATTTATATTCCGTTTACGGAGTTGCCAAATTCTCTATAGTTTCTTATCTACAGGGGATTATTTTTTAAATAGTCAAAAATGTAATTCTTAAATATCTCGAAAACTATTCTAGTTAGAAAAAAATTGATTTAACAAAAATCACACTATTTTTACCTTCTATAAAGTAACGTTATCGTTTTTTATACCATTTGTTTTTATTGAGTTACTAATACTAACTTGTTTTATTCAAATACGGACCTGGCCTTTTTGTGAATTTTTTGAAATAATACTTTATACCCTTTACAACTGTGTATAACTTGAAAATATTTTCCGATGTTTTGACCAAGAATAGCAACATCATCAGGATTTTCTAACAATACGGACCTGGGATCTTCCATGTTAAGGCACAATTCACAACCTATCGCTATGGTTTGTGGTTTTGGTGGTTGTGAAATGGCGCATTTACTTGAAAAATGCCAGGTCCGTACTGGTAGAATATCCTGATGATGTTATTCTTCGCCAAAACGTCGAAAAACATAATTAACTGATACACAGATGTAAAGAGTTTGAAATATTCTTTCAAAAAATGGAGCAAAAAGTCAAGGTCCGTGTTTGATTGGGTTGGGGAAAAAAGCAAGTTAGTATCAGTAGCTCAATAAAAACAAATGATATAAACAAAACAATAACGTTACTTTAGAGAAGGTAAAAAATCGTGTGATTTTTTACATAACACAACAATTTCTTTTATAACTATAATAGTTTTCGAGATATTTAAGAATTACATTTGTGACTATTTTTAAAAAATCCCCTGTAGATAAGAAAATATAGAGAATTTGGCAACTCCGTAAACGGAATATGAATAGGGACTAAAAATGGCACATTTTCTCTAATTTAACCGACCTCGTATCTTTTACCGTTTCGGAGATAGCAATAGTGGTATCACCTACTTTAGACACCCTGTATATGTATATATACATTTATATATATATATATATATATATATATATATATATATATATATATATATATATATATATATATATATATATATATATGTATATATATATATATAGATATATATATATATATATATATATATATATATATATATATATATATATATATATATATATATATATATATATATATATATATATATATATACTAAAACCAGTATATAAAATTGTTGAAATTTCTTAAGCTAAAATGTTAAATCATAGCGTATATCATGACTCATGACTATTTTTCCCATGGTCAAGTCTATGTCCCTGATGTACTAAATTACAGCGATAATGATCCTCAAGAATTACGGCGAATATTTCCCCCATGTACGAAAACCCACATAGGAGGTGTGGTCTTTCCCAAAATTACAGCCATAATTCCCCTCAAGAATTACAGCGCTAATTCAATACAACATTGGTAATTATTATAATTATTGTACTTATAGCGGAAACACATTTTATTCCTAATTTTAATTATATTTTTTATTATTACTTGTGTTCACTTTTATTTCAGTTAAAATAAATTTGTTGTTCGTTATGTTTTTATTGTATATCGATGTTTTATTTTAAAATATGAAATACGATTTTTCGGGAAATATACTCCGAATACCAGTCGAGCATTAGAAATATCCAGATAATTCTGCATTCTGCATGTTAGTCGCCTCCAAATCAAGCAACTTTGCCGCCATTTAATCTTAGATGTTTACGAAACTAAAGATTGAAGATGTTATTATTGGGGTCAAAACGTTGGTATGTGATTAAAATAGTACCTATTGCATTCTTATTTAACTCGACACAAGGTCTACAAAACTGCAATAAAAAATACAGGTCCGTATTTAAAAAAAACATACCTGATGATGGTATCCGAAAGACGAAACGTCGGAATCAGTATCCGATAATAACACGTTATAAAAAATAAATGGTGGCAATAAAGATGTAAGATTAATTTTTCGCCATCTCTGTAAATAAAGCTAGGAAAAAATAAAAACAGAATCGAGAATTTTCGGTTTTTTCCGAATACATATCTTCGGAAGTATTTGGAATTTTCGAAATTTTTTGACGGCTTGTTAGTCGTCTCCAAATTGCGCAACTTTGCCCCAATTTAACCTTCGCTGTATCTCTTACCGTTTAGGAGATCCCAATGGTGAGCTTTGAATTTCTAACACCATGCAGACCTGTGAATAATAAAAATCTTTTTTTTTTTAATTGGTCACAGCCCGTAAGTAATAAATCATTAATCACTAGCCGTAAATATTGATAATTATTATTTTTCGGAAAGTACATAAAAATCACTATGTTATTAAATACTCAGTCGTAGAAAGAATATATTTTCATCCCTTCCCAGCCCCACCCCTTAAGTTTTTTTACATTTTTTTTAGCGAAATTGGTTACCTCGACCTCGATTACTCCGAAAATGACATATTACTCAACTTTTTGGAAAAAATGTATTTTCATCCCTTTCCACCCCCACCCCTTTAGGTTTTATTTTTAGCGAAATTGGTTACCTTGACCTTCATAACCCCAATAAGGATATATTACTCAAGGTTGAAAATTAAAAATTTAAACAATTTTGAGGTTAGGTGAGTTAGGGTCAGCTAGTTATCACAAACAAACTACATCAACATCTCTTTTAAAAAATTCATATTTTAACTTACCGTTATTGAGATTTGTCAGTTGCACTAATCTTTTGCCCCGCGACATCTTATGCCCCTCACTAAGTAATCGTGCCGGCAGCAATAAATACCGTCAAATGCAGAATGTAATAAAATAAATGCAAAATTTCAAACAAAAAGCGGTTAGGTCTGTCTATAAATAGATTGCGACGTTGCCCAACTTTTGACGCAATAAAATACGAAAATTGTACATAATATACTTAAAGATGTATATTAATTTACCGCCCCTATCGGAATTTCAGTGAACTAAAATTGTATTTTATTTTATAAATTGCTAATATTGTCGCGTCCACTCAAAATTTCTAATCCATAAATATCTCTTAATTCCGATTGAATGGCGCTAAGATTTTTTAAATTTGAATTAAAGGCGGGAATCTCCACGAGCTGACGTGAATTTTAGGTTAACAAAATGCGCGGAAAGATGATTTACAAGGGTTTACTTTATCGTGTCCGATATTCGGACGCAATAGAGCGATGGACGCAACAATCAATGGTCACAGGTATAATAAGGACGCAACAATGATCGCGGTTTGAATATATATATATATATATATATATATATATATATATATATATATATATATATATATATATATATATATATATATATATATATATATATATATATATTCAAACCGCGATCATTGTTGCGTCCTTATTATACCTGTGACCATTGATTGTTGCGTCCATCGCTCTATTGCGTCCGAATATCGGACACGATAAAGTAAACCCTTGTAAATCATCTATCCGCGCATTTTGTTAACCTAAAATTCACGTCAGCTCGTGGAGATTCCCGCCTTTAATTCAGACGCGACAATATTAGCAATTTATAAAATAAAATACAATTTTAGTTCACTGAAATTCCGATAGGGGCGGTAAATTAATATACATCTTTAAGTATATTATGTACAATTTTCGTATTTTATTGCGTCAAAAGTTGGGCAACGTCGCAATCTATTTATAGACAGACCTAACCGCTTTTTGTTTGAAATTTTGCATTTATTTTATTACATTCTGCATTTGACGGTATTTATTGCTGCCGGCACGATTACTTAGTGAGGGGCATAAGATGTCGCGGGGCAAAAGATTAGTGCAACTGACAAATCTCAATAACGGTAAGTTAAAATATGAATTTTTTAAAAGAGATATTGATGTAGTTTGTTTGTGATAACTAGCTGACCCTAACTCACCTAACCTCAAAATTATTTAAATTTTTAATTTTCAACCTTGAGTAATATGTCCTTATTGGGGTTATGAAGGTCAAGGTAACCAATTTCGCTAAAAATAAAACCTAAAGAGGTGGGGGTGGAAAGGGATGAAAATACATTTTTTCCAAAAAGTTGAGTAATATGTCATTTTCGGAGTAATCGAGGTCGAGGTAACCAATTTCGCTAAAAAAAATGTAAAAAAACTTAAGGGGTGGGGCTGGGAAGGGATGAAAATATATTCTTTCTACGACTGAGTATTTAATAACATAGTGATTTTTATGTACTTTCCGAAAAATAATAATTATCAATATTTACGGCTAGTGATTAATGATTTATTACTTACGGGCTGTGACCAATTAAAAAAAAAAAGATTTTTATTATTCACAGGTCTGCATGGTGTTAGAAATTCAAAGCTCACCATTGGGATCTCCTAAACGGTAAGAGATACAGCGAAGGTTAAATTGGGGCAAAGTTGCGCAATTTGGAGACGACTAACAAGCCGTCAAAAAATTTCGAAAATTCCAAATACTTCCGAAGATATGTATTCGGAAAAAACCGAAAATTCTCGATTCTGTTTTTATTTTTTCCTAGCTTTATTTACAGAGATGGCGAAAAATTAATCTTACATCTTTATTGCCACCATTTATTTTTTATAACGTGTTATTATCGGATACTGATTCCGACGTTTCGTCTTTCGGATACCATCATCAGGTATGTTTTTTTTAAATACGGACCTGTATTTTTTATTGCAGTTTTGTAGACCTTGTGTCGAGTTAAATAAGAATGCAATACTATTTTAATCACATACCAACGTTTTGACCCCAATAATAACATCTTCAATCTTTAGTTTCGTAAACATCTAAGATTAAATGGCGGCAAAGTTGCTTGATTTGGAGGCGACTAACATGCAGAATGCAGAATTATCTGGATATTTCTAATGCTCGACTGGTATTCGGAGTATATTTCCCGAAAAATCGTATTTCATATTTTAAAATAAAACATCGATATACAATAAAAACATAACGAACAACAAATTTATTTTAACTGAAATAAAAGTGAACACAAGTAATAATAAAAAATATAATTAAAATTAGGAATAAAATGTGGTTCCGCTATAAGTACAATAATTATAATAATTACCAATGTTGTATTGAATTAGCACTGTAATTCTTGAGGGGAATTATGGCTGTAATTTTGGGAAAGACCACACCTCCTATGTGGGTTTTCGTACATGGGGGAAATATTCGCCGTAATTCTTGAGGATCATTATCGCTGTAATTTAGTACATCAGGCACATAGACTTGACCATGGGAAAAATAGTCATGAGTCATGATATACGCTATGATTTAACATTTTAGCTTAAGAAATTTCAACAATTTTATATACTGGGTAGTTTTTACCCACGTGCACTACCTTCTTAAACATAAAACAAATGGTAGGTATGCTAGGTAAAAAAATAAAATAAAATTGACGTGTTTTAAAGTTTTTTAAAATAACAAATACTTTTTAAGATAAAAATTATTTTCATTTTTAGGGGACTGTTTCATGTATGTGCCTACGTTCGCATCAGTCTTTCTTGCGCCAGACTCCCGAACCTGGAATCAGGCCAGCACGATATTCTCTGGCTAAAACTCGCCCTTAAATCTTCTACTAAATTTATCTGTTGCATCTATCGCTCCCCATCAGACAAATCCTACAATGAGTTCTTTGACTTTCTCTCGGCAAAAATCGACCATCTCATCTCCGAATTTCCCTCCGCTGAAGTTATCGTCCTAGGCGACTTCAACGTCCATAGCAAGGAATGGTTAGGATCCCCAAAAACTGACCCAGAAGGCAGAGCAGCAGAAAACTTCGCAATCAGCAACTTGCTCACCAATTTGATTAGAGAACCAACATACTTTCCCCGCGTTTCTACCCATAATGCAGATCCACTAGATCTTTTTCTTACCACCCATCCTGAGCCTTACTTAACATCTGTATGCGCTCCCCTTGGTCGTTCAGATCATGGCCTCATTACCGTCTCTTGCCCCATACATCCCGAGTTTGCTGAAATCATGCCAGAACGCACGATCTGGCACTACAATTCTGCCGACTGGGATGGTCTTCGAAACTTCTTCTCTGCTTTCCCTTGGAACCCTGTCTGTTTTTCCACTCCCGATCCCTCCGAAATTTGCTCTCATATCACGGACATTATTCAAGCAGGTATTGAAGGTTTCATTCCACATACCCGCAAGAAACCTAAACTCCACCATCAAAAGCCATGGTTCTCCAAGGCCTGTGGCAAAGCCAGGCTCAAAAAATCCCAAGCTCACAAAAGGTATCTTCAAAATCCTACACCCGAAAATCGTCAAATATTCACCGAGGCCAGAAATCAATACAACCAAACTATCTTAGAGTCCAAAAATGCTTTTAACAACCGCATAAAAGATAAAGTGCTTTCCTGTCCCAACAGCGGCAAATCTTTCTGGTCACTTGCCAAAAACATTAGTCAGAACTTCTATAGAAGCACTTTTCCTCCCCTGACCTCCGACAACGAAGTTATCTCCACCTCTAAAGGGAAAGCAGAACTATTCGCCAAACAATTCGCTGCCAATTCCACCCTGATCCCTCCCCCCAATTTCGCTCTTCCAACCGCTAAGTCTGTACCCCACAAAATGCCCGATATAATACTTAAGGTCAAACAAGTTCAAAAAATTCTTCTATCCCTTGACACCAAAAAGTCCTCTGGTCTGGATGGCATACCAGCAATTGTTCTAAAGAAATGCGCTCAAGAACTTGCACCCATCTTAACTCGTCTTTTCCAGATCTCCTATGACAAGGGTATCTTCCCAGATAGCTGGAAGACTGCTCGTGTGCAGCCTGTCCCGAAGAAAGGTTCCAAGTCCCTTCCATCCAATTATAGACCTATCTCTCTTCTCTCCGTTGTCAGCAAAGTTATGGAGAAAGTAATCAACTTGCAAATTCTAAAATATCTAGAAAAACACAAAATCATCCATGACAGACAGTACGGATTTCGTCACCAAAGATCCACAGCTGATCTCCTTAGCTTTGTCGCACATAACTGGAACAAGTCTCTTGAATTTCATGGCGAATCTCAGATTGTTGCTCTCGATATTTCCAAGGCCTTTGACCAAGTATGTCATGCCGCACTCCTCAACAAACTACCTTCGTACGGTCTTCCTACCAAACTATATACCTGGATCGGCAGCTTCCTCTCTAATCGGCGCATATCTGTTGTGGTTGACGGTCACTCATCTAACTTCCATCCTATCAATGCTGGTGTCCCCCAAGGTTCAGTCCCGGCACCAACCCTATTTCTTCTTCACATTAATGACCTACTCTCTTCAACTACCAATCCCATCCACAGTTATGCTGACGATAGTACTATACACTCCAATATTCATTTTTCCAGACAAGTTTAGAATCAGGAGTTGGATAATAGACGCAGATCTATATACCTTTCCCTTTCCCAAGATCTTCAATTACTCTTAGACTGGGGTGCCAAGAACCTTGTTCAGTTCAACGCCTCCAAAACCTAGTCTTGCTCCCTCGCACGCAAAAAATCTGGCAACGCTTACCCCATCCACATCAATGGCCAAGCCCTACAAAACAACGAAACATTCGATCTCGTTGGCGTCGCTTTCGAACATGATCTCAGCTGGCACAAACACATTACTTCAGTAGCCACATCAGTAGTGAAAGTTTGGGAGTTGACCCCCACCCGCCACCCGGGTGGATCTTATCTTGTGATCTATGACGTCATATCTCGGCTACCTTTGCGCATGTGCAAATTTCAAGTACGTCATCGAAGTCTACGTCACTGGATCTTACGTCAGCAAACCCAACCTGCGCGCGCAGCTGTCAAATGTCACCTGTCAACTGTCACCTGTCACTTGTCAAATGTCAAAATTAAAATTTGACATACGTCACGTGTGAAGGATGACGTCATAAGACATGTGTAAAAGTATGTCAGCTGTCACTTGTCATTTAAGATATGTCAACTGTCACCTGTCACTTATGAAACGTTAAAATAAAAACTGACATACGTCACGTGTTCAAAATGGCGTCGGAAGACATGCGTAAAAGTATGGCGGCTGTCACCTGTCATTTAAGATCTGTCAACTGTCACCTGTCACTTATGAAACACCAAAATTAAAATTTAACGTAGGTCACGTGTTCAAAATGGTGTTAGAAGACATGCGTAAAAGTATGGCGGCTGTCACCTGTCATTTAAGACATGTCAACTGTCACCAGTCACGTGCTAAACGTCAAAAGAAAAAATTAGCATACGTCACGTGTTCAGGGCGGTGTCCGAAAGCGTTTAAAAAAAGAATGGCGTCGATCGGCCTTTTGGTTCCGGAGATACAGTTTTTTGCTATTAGCGCTCTAATGGCTCAGGTTGGAGAGTTGAAATTTGGATGTAGGATAGTAGATGATGAGATCATTCGATTTATCAAATTATTTTTCAAAAATCTCGACTTTGAGGAAAAAATTAGATTTTAAAATTTTTACATCACCCTATATAGTAAATTTTCGATGAAATATATAATTTAGGAATATTATTTAAGTTAATATCAACTAAACAACCCACGTTAAAATCACCAATGTTTAAACTGGGCTGTTTAAACACCCCTGTTTAAACAGCTCTGTTTAAACAGCCCTGTTTAAAAACACCTCTGTTTAAACAGGGCTGTATAAACAGGGGTGTTAGAAATTATTAACTTTATTTTATTGTTAAAATATTATCTGCCGGATGATTAAGTTAAAAGAGCCTAAAACAATAGTACATAAGAGAAAGATTGCATCATTAGTGGAAAATTCCCAACTCAAGCGAGCTAAACTGACTCAGCACGAGGTAAGGTTAATTTAGACGTGTTTATCGAGGTACGAATATATAAGAAAACTAGCAATTAGAAAAATTGGTGATTTAACCACAAGACATCGATATTGAGCAAATTAATATATAAAATTAGCGAATAATAGGAAACAAGTTAGGACTAGGAATACAAGTAAACTAGAAATACGATTCAGAGTTTCGGATAAAGATGGGGTTAGGGTAGAATGAGTACGAGGAAAAGATGTTGCGACGGACGGAAAAACTTTACGAAATTCTCGACGAAGATCATCGATGCAGGTCTTAAATGCTAAATACTTCTTCCTTATTGTTCGTGCAGCTTGGATAATCCTACGTTTAACGTCTTTATCGAGCTGGCTCATGGGGGTAGACATACTAAAAAAGACAGACCCTGTTCTGGAAAAACAGCTAAAAAACAGGCCCTATTCTGGAAAAAACAGCTAATAAACAGACCCTGTTCTGGAAAAACAGCTCAAAAACAGATCCTGTTCTGGAAAAACAGCTAAAAACAGACCCTGTTCTGGAAAAAACAGCGAAAAAACAGACCCTGTTCTAGAAAAACAGCTAAAAAACAGACCCGGTTCTGGAAAAACAGCTAAAAACAGACCCTGTTCTGGAAAAAACAGCTAAAAACAGACCCTGTTCTGGAAAAAAACAGCGAAAAACAGACCCTGTTTCTAGAAAAACAGCTAAAAAAACAGACCCTGTTCGGGAAGAACAGCAAAAAAAAACAGACCCTGTTTCAGGAACCCACTGAAACGTCGAACTACCCAACCACTCAACAGCGAAACAACATACTCTGTTTCGAAAAACAACTCCGGAGCAGCTATGAAACAACTAAGAAAAAGGCCTTTGCTTCGGGAAACAGGAATTCGTATTCATACTTGCTCATATACAGGGTGTCCGGTAACTTATGGGCCATAGAGCAACTGGAAATAGTAGATATAAAAATATGTCTTTTGAGCCAAATTTGCCCAAGTAAAATGTTAGAGGTTAAAGAGATACAGGGTGTTGAAAGTGAAAATTAATTTTCGAAAAATGATGATAATTTTGAAACGGTTTAAGAGATCGAATTCAAAATCGGTATAACTAGGTTTTCGAGAGTGAGAAATTCGAATTTGGTGTTAATTTCAAGATACTCCTTAGAGGGCGCTTGCTACGTGCTTCATGTTGAACTAATTCATCCATATTTTTTTAACCGTGCAGTTACTAGTATTTATACTTTAAACTATAAAAGAACCTACCTTTTTACGTAAAAAAGGTACTCTTGGTCGATCTCGATATCTCAAGCCGTTACCCAGATTCTAGCGTCTGAATGTTCCATTGCACATTCTGTTGATTGCTGAGAAATATTTAATTCACAAAGTGTGCCTTGCATTTTGACAAAATTTGTTGCGGTGAAAACTGTCATTATTTTCTACTTTTTCCCGTCAAAGGTACGTAAATAAAAAGTTTTTGCAATATCCAAGTACTGTAATCTTTTCAAATAAAAATGCCCAGGCTTAATAAGTTTTCTAACCGTGAATTACGTGATATGGTCTGCGTTTATGCACAAGCGAATTATAATAGTCGTGCTGCACTTAGAAGGTATGTAGAACTCTACCCAACCAGAATCATTCCAGACCGAAAAATATTTCAAAGAATATTCAATCAGTTAGGTGAAATAGGTTCGTTTTATGTCAAAAATCCTGGTGGATGACCGAAAACTATAACGGTCGAACAAGAAGAAGAGATCTTGGTTCGTATCGCGGAAAATCCTGAATTAAGCACTAGGCGTTTGGAAGCTTCTACAGGAATAGGTAAATCGACCGTCTCAGAAGTCATCAATGCAGAAAATTTATTTCCTTACCATTTCACGCCCGTTCAAAATTTACTGCCAGGAGATTTGCCAGTCAGATCAGAATTCTGTCAAAATCTACTAAATAAGAATAACGAAGATCCCATGTTCCTGAGAAAAATATTATTTACTGACGAGGCAACTTTTACAAGACGCGGAATTTTTAACTGGAAAAATAATCATCACTATGCTTTGGAAAATCCACGACTACCCAAAGAAAGACATTTTCAACAAGAGTTTTCGATAAATATTTGGTGCGGCATTATCGACAATTTCTTGATCGGCCCATATCAGCTCCCGCAGAGACTTGATGGAGAACAATATGTGCAGTTTTTAGAAAACGATTTACCTTACCTTCTGGATGATATACCTCTGAACATAAGACACAATATGTGGTACATGCAAGATGGTGCCCCAGCACACTTTGCAGTTCCTGTTCGAAATCATTTAAATCAGCGTTTTCCACATCGGTGGATTGGTCGCGGTAGCGAATTTCCTGGGCCACCGCGTAGCCCAGATATTAACCCGTTAGATTTTTATCTGTGGGGTCACATGAAGGATTTGGTATATGGTGATGAATCCAATACACTTGAACAAAAAATTCAAGAAGCCGCCATTGTTATAGGAGATAATAAAAATATCTTCCTGAATGTGAGACGTCATTTGTTAAAAAGCTTAAGAAAATGTATTGAAGTAAACGGTGGACACTTTCAACATTTACTAAAGTGAATTAAAACAAATTTTTAATAGTTTCCAATATTTTCATTTTGTTTTTTTTTCTGCCTTTTTATCATCAAGTCCTAGAATCTGGGTAACGGCTTGAGATATCGAGATCGACCAAGAGTACCTTTTTTACGTAAAAAGGTAGGTTCTTTTATAGTTTAAAGTATAAATACTAGTATCTGCACGGTTAAAAGATTTGGGATGAATTAGTTCCACATGAAGCACGTAGCAAGCGCCCTCTAGGTAGTATCTTGAAATTAACACCAAATTCGAATTTCTCACTCTCGAAAACCTAGTTATTCCGATTTTGAATTCGATATCTTAAACCGTTTCAAAATTATCATCATTTTTCGAAAATTAATTTTCACTTTCAACACCCTGTATCTCTTTAACCTCTAACATTTTACTTGGGCAAATTTGGCTCAAAAGACATATTTTTATATCTACTATCTCCAGTTGCTCTATGGCCCATAAGTTACCGGACACCCTGTATAAACAACATACAGACGATTTTCTTCAAAAATAGAAGGGTACTAATGCTGCTACGAATAATCAAACAGTTATCTGTTAAAAAAAAAAAGCATCCAGTCCATCCTCCTTTTCGAACTGAATTTAAAATAAAAAATTCGTTCAAAGATCTTTAAGAACTGCATACGTAGATACAGGCTATTTTCTTTTGACAGAAAGCTGCCAATAGAACTGGAAAGACTTAGGTACACAACAAGTTTGATACTCAGATCAGACCCTAAATCAATATCCGAAAATTGTTCTAGAAGACATATCGAAATATTGGAGAGTCAGCTGATAGTGATCTCACACAGGGTCTTAAGCAGGATATCGAAACTGATACATGGAAATGGGGAGAGTTACGGGTTGATTTTTTTTGGAAAATAGCGATATCCAAGTGGGCGATATTGAATACCGAAGAACTCATGGGCTCTACGATCGTCTGTGTTTTTCTTTAAACCTATTTATCAGAGAAAAGAAGATGAGGAACAATACAAAGATAGGGAGTGATGTATGCGAAATTTGTAATCTAAGTGGAATAGCTGATAAGAAATGGTTAGTATACCGTTGACCGGCAGACGATTCACATGGCGGAAATATTAAAAACTATTCTTGCCAACATTGAAGAAGTATTCAGTCGGAATCAATATTATGGGTCCTGTTTACCTGCAACTTTAATGGTTTGGGAACTTGCTAAAAAATATAATGTACATGTAGAACCAAAATGTGGAAAGATTTTCTATAAGGAAATAGGAGGCAACATTCATTTTTGGAACGTATTTGAAGGAGAAATTTACGATCCTACCGTGAAAGTTATTAAACATATGATGCCATCCGTAGACCTTACGAAGTTTGTGTACAAAGAAGATACTAGTATAAGCACAGATATGGAGGCAGCACTAATGCTAGATATTTTTAATCAGTTCCAGAGAACAAACACAACACACCAATACTTTTCCAACGCTCCAGATAAACTTAAAACTCTCAGAAAAATTATCCATAGAAATGTAGCTAGATGTATTAAATAAAAGAATTAAACCAAGTCCTTAGATGTTTTACTACCTGAAACAATCAAACCTAACCTCAATAAATATTCTAGTGCAGGTGGTACAAAATTTTTCGAAACTTAAACGATTCTCAGCCTCAGACTATTTAATAGAACAGGTTCTGTTTCCAAAGGATTCGAGCTTTTCTCAGGGCGTTTGTCTTTGCATTGTGTGTGACGCCTCGTTAACGCCCTGTGAACCCCCGATTGTTGTCCGATTACTGTCGGGTTGTTGTCCTATTAACGTCCGGTTGCTGTCCGGATAACGTCAGGACGTTGTCCTGTATGTGTTATAACGAGGTTTTGATGGATAAAAGAACATGTTCAGATTAAAGGTTTTAGTTGAGAACTGGATGTTATAGTAATAAGATGTATACCAACAAGATAAAGTATCAGCTTCTTGAAACACCAGCTGTTAAATATGGTGTAAGGACAGAGGGGTCTAAGTTCTTTTAAACACCCTGTAAAACCGTAGATATATTAAAAAGAAATTATGCCTTAAAATTATGTAACCGGTTAAGGGCCTTATATCTAAATATAGCCACCGCTAATACAAAAGGTTCTATTCTAAAGCTTGTAAAACTAAAACAAAATCCCATTCAAAACTCCTTAAAATAATAACGCTAATTTTTCTTATACTAGGTCTTATATTTTCGAAAAACTGGGTAGTAGGAAGAGAGTCTTTTTGTTTCGTATGCTAAGTCTTAGATTTTCGAGAAACTGCATGGTTGAGATTCTTTCCGGCATCACCATGTTGGTGGTATTTGTAAAACGTGTTTTTCAAAATACCGCAAAGAAAAGTGCAAACCCAAGCAAACGCTCTCCTTATTGGAAGATAAATCTACATATTTCGAAAAAATTTACTACTACTTTGTATTTAAGTCGACATTATTTGATTCGACAGTATAAAAAGAATAAAAAGGGGCCACAAAAGACGCAGGAAGATAGGCTTCACAGCTCAAATTGCCCCTTTTGTAGGGAGGTCTTACAAATCAAGCTCCACTATCTCGGTCCTCAGTGAGGATGTCTAAAGGGCCATAATATATTCTTAGTATACAGATATGACAATAAATCACTAAATGGTTCACAGAAAAATTTCTCGCACCATTTGAGGATATTATTGCATAATATGAAAGACATATTTTAAACAGTACAACCACTAGCAACGTTAGTCGAGATTTTCGAAAAATTTTTGTCAGTCGAAAGGTCTTTTTGACCTTTACCCAATACCCGCTAAAGATTTTCCGTCCCTTTCTTACTGTTAGGGCACGAATAGGAAAGATATAATATGTTAAACAGTCTAGCCTCTAGTAACGTAATTAGTCAAAAGTAGCTCCTTTATAGAGTCAAAACAAGCAAACACGTAACAGAGCAAACGCAAAAAAAGTTATTTGCAGTTGAAACATGGCTGAATGATGGTTCTTTAATAGCCAACAGGCGACAATTACCCTGGTCATGTCCATAAGACATATCGACGCTTAAGAAACAATACCTCGTATCTCCTCTTTTACTGAAAATGAGCTTATTCTTTAAAATTAATCCTCACTCTTATATCCAATAGTTATCAATAGGTCGTATGTTCAAGAATAATATTAACTCTTTAAATGAACATCAAACAATACCTCGTATATCAAAAAATAACGGAATTCCTCGTATCTCCATAACATTCAAATGCTTTGGAGATACGTGGTATTTTGGCGGGAAACTGATGCACGTGGAAGGGACATACGAGGTATAATGTCAGTTTGAATCTTACAGCTGTGCAAGTAACACGTGTGCGTTCCAGTTTTGTTAATAATTTTAGAGTTTTCTTAAATAAAAGTTTGCCATAAAGTAAACCAAATGGATGAGAACGACGATGGAATGTTTAGTGATAATGAAATCATGGAGGCTTTTAGAACAAATGACTATGGAGTGAAATTACAAGGTAATGAGTTTTATAACTTCTTTTGTTAAAAAAAAAAGAATCTACAGCAACAGTTTTATTAGTTTGGGCTATAATGTATGCAGCAATCGAGGCAGCTAAGAAATATTATCTAATTTTTTCTATAAATTTAATTTAATTCGACTTTCTTTATCTTGATGTACTATTGCTATAATACTTTTAGTTAAAGAAGTATTTTTATTCAGATTTACTAGACCAGTGATTTCTTGTTTTTAGGCCACTCTCGCAGTACCCAAAGATGTGCTGACCGAAATGCAACAACGACCCAGGACTGCCCAATTATTTTGGAAATCGATGAAGATATGTGGGATGATATGCAGTCAGGCTTAATAACAATATCTGACTGCGATAAACAAATTGAATTGGAGCTAGGTGAAGATCAACAATTCTCCAATGGAGTCGAAAAATCATCAAGTATTGGTAAAGTAGTTACAACTGTTGATCAACAAATGTGTGATTTTGTTGATTCCAACAACAAAAATATTTCACTACAAGTATGTGAGTTAGACGAGGTTAACTTTAATGATATGCAACAAGTCAAAAATAATTTAAAGGATGACAACAAAGATGTCGAATCTGAAGAAAACAGCAATAATTTACAAGTAACTAAGATTTTGGAACCACCAGTAATTAATGAAGATGAAACTGATAGTGATCCCGAATATTTACTACCATTGGCTAGATTGGTTAAACCCAAATTAAAAAGGAAAAATAAGGCAGATTCAAAAGATTGGAAAGCTAACAAGCACAGAAAATTAAGGATGAAAGGCCAGGAATACCTAGGGTACAGAAGACCAGGAAACAGTAGCAAAGTGTTTCATGACACCATAAGAAATGCAAGAAAATTGAAGGAGCTGTGTAATTCGGAAATTTGTAGAAAGTCTAGCAAAAGATTTTGCAACCAAATTAAAGAAGAAGAAAGAGTGGTTCAGCATGAAAAGTTTTGGAAAGATATGGACTGGGAGCAAAGAAAAGTTTTCGTCTCTTCTCTAGTTAACTGCCAAACTGCTACAAGAACTAGGACAGAAACAAGTAAATCAAGGAGAAGTTCAACTTTAATATACCATCTAATAAGCGGGGGAATTAGAAAACAAGTTTGCAAAAAAACATTTTTAAATACTTTTAGCTTGGGTGAATGGCCAGTGAGAAACTGGGTAAATGAAAACAAAGATCGTGCGGGAATTCACATGAGCAAAGAAAACAAAAATGAAGCGAGGAGTGAAACGTTAAGGAAAACAAAGAAAAATGAACTAAAGAAGGATTTGATAACTTACTTAGAAGCCATACCAAAACAGCCATCACACTATTGCAGAAAACAAACTGACAAACTATATTTAGAACCGTTTTCCACAACCATGACGCAATTTTTCAATCATTATGTGGAATATTGTAATGGAAAGCAGATCTTACATCTAAGTAGACAAGTCTTTGATAAAACTGTTTCCGAAATGAAGATCTCAATTTTTCACCCCAAAAAAGATGCTTGTGATACCTGTGTGCAACACGAAATCGGAAATTTGACAGATGAACAGTTTAAACTACACATCGAACGAAAAGAGCTAGCAAGGCAGGAGAAAAATGAGGATAAAAAGAAGGCTAAAGAAGGGAAATGTTCTGTGATTACTGCCGATTTACAAGCTGTGAAATTGGCACCTTTTTTTAACGCTAGTGCCTTATATTACAAAACAAAGTTGTGCGTTCACAATTACACGCTATTTGACTTAGCTACTCATGATGTAGCTTGTTACTGGTGGAATGAATCAGAAGGTGAGATAGTAGCCTCAGTTTTTGCTAGCTGTCTCATAGATTATCTAAACAAGTACAAAGATTCTGGAAGATCTATTGTGATTTGGACTGATGGTTGTACATACCAAAACAGAAATTGCGCAATGTCAAGTGCCCTTCTCAAGTTTTCTATTAATAATAATATTGTATTAGAACAAAAGTACTTAGAACGTGGCCACACTCAGATGGAGTGTGATTCTATTCATGCAGTTATTGAAAACAAGTTAAAGAACAGAGTTATTCATCTTCCTTCCGATTATGTTGCTGTTGCGAAAGAAGCACGACAAAATCCACGACCTTACGAGGTAAAATACTTGTCATTCGATCTTTTCTCAGATTATGCTAGTGACAAACTTTGTTCATCAATTAGACCTGGTTCTCTCACAGTAAATGCAATAAAATGTCTTAAGTATTTACCTGAAGGTAAAATTACGTATAAATGTAATTTTTCCGAAGAATACAAAGAATTACCACAATGAATAAAAACTTTTAAAAAGAACCCTAGCTACATGCCATTAAAATTATATAAAAATCCTATAAAGATAAAAAACACCAAATGGCAACACCTTCAGCAACTGAAAGATGTATTACCGAAAGAATGTCATCATTTTTATGATAACCTTCCACATCAATAGTTTTTTTCTGTTGTTGAATTTGTTAAAATTTCGTTTGTTTCTTTCGCAAGTAGTAATTATTTGATCTAGATGAAAAGTTCTTATTTTATATTTTTGTGTTTAATATTTTTGAATAAAAATCATTGTTTTTATTAGTTTTTATTTAACTGCAATTCCTCGTATCTCCCTATTTTATATTATGTTAAAAGATACAACCACGTATCTCCATTTTAAAACAAATGAAACAAAAAAAAAAGGTTTTATTTTGTTAAAATAGCATTCACGCATTGAAATCGAAAAATAAAAAATAACATAAGTTTATATTTAAATCGTGTAGAAGTATAAATCAGTTTTTTTGGTCTCCTGTAAAATTGCTGTTTTGAAGATACGAGTTATTGTTTCTTAAGCGTCGATATGGAAAACACTGTATATACCAAACTCCTTTAAGGTGCCAACCCCCTTTGTACAGAGGAATTACCGAACACAGGAGTCAGTACGTCTCCCCTCGGAAGGGTACCTGGCGTGTTTCCATGCGGAAAAATGTCGACCATCCCTTTATATCCCCTTAAGGAGCCAGCTCATTAGCAAGAATAGGGAACATACCGAAATCACTTTGAACATATTTTTTCTAATTTTCAAACCAGTATACGCTTGAAGTTGTACTTAACATGCAAACATTTTCTGTAAAAATAAAAGATTTTAACTGACGAAATGCTTCAGACTATACGACACACATTTTTTGATTCATTTTTCTCCCCCAAAAGTTACAGTTTTTAGCGCAATTGAAAAGCAAAACTATAGTTTCCTGAATACCCAATAGAGAATTTTTTTATCTAGGACATCTCACGTAGACTTCAAGCCTAAGTACTAACGAACCGAGGGCGTCTGAAGAGAAGGGATGTAATCTATTGCCACGAGATTTAAAGGATTGGACGTGGGAACAGACAGGGAAAATATCTGCAGGCAATTTTTTTCAGAATTCAGGTACTAATATGAGTTCAAAGAACTAACTATTTCTATGTTGTTACTTAAACATAAATTTAAAATGATACTCGTAAATTTCCGCTTTAAAGATTTTTTTATATAAGTCATCCCACGTAGACGTCGAGCCGAAGTACTAACGAACCGTGGGCGTCTGAAGAGAAGGGGAAATGTAATCTATTGACACCGGATTTAAAGGAGTGGGTATTGGGGACAGACAGGGAAAACCTCTGCAGGTATTTTTTTTCATAATTCAGGTAGAAATGAAGGAGAGAAGTTCGAGGTTTTTATCCCTAGATCCAGGTGTGAATATTAGTACAAAGAACTAAATATTTCCATGTTGTGACTTAAACATAAATTTAAAATAATATCCATAAATTTCGGCTTTAAAGATTTTTTATCTAAGACATCTCATGTGGACTTCGAGCCTAAGTACTAACAAACCGTGGGCGTCTGAAGAGAAGGGAAATGTAAGCTATCGACATGAGATTTAAAGAAGTGGGTGTTGGTTGGGACAGACAGGGAAAACCTCTGCAGGCAATTTTTTTCATAATTCCAGTACTAATATTAGTGTAAATAACTAAAGATTTATATGTTGATACTTAAACACAAATTGAAAATAACGTTCCATAAATTTTGGCTTTAAAGATTTTTTTATATGAGTCATCCCACGTAGACATCAAGCCTAAGTATTAACGAACCGTGGGCGTCTGAAGAGAAGGGAAATATAAGCTATTGACATGAGATTTAAAGGAGTGGGTGTGGGGACAGATAGGGAAAACATCTGCAGGCAATTTTTTCCATAATTCTGGTATGAATGAGCGAGAGAAGTTCGAGTTTTTTTATCCCCAGATCCCAGGGCTAATATTAGTTCAAAGAACTAGCTATTTCTATGTTGTTACTTAAACATAAATTTAAAATGATGCTCGTAAATTTCGGCTTTAAAGATTTTTTTATATAAGTCATCCCACGTAAACGTCAAGCCTAAGTACTAACGAACCGTGGACGTCTGAAGAGAAGGGAAATTTAATCTAGTGCCATGAGATTTAAGAGATTGGACGATGGGACAGAAAGGGAAAACCTCTGCAGGTAATTTTTTTCTCATAATTCAGGTAGAAATGAAGGAGAGAAGTTCGAGGTTTTTTATCCCTAGATCCAGGTGTTAATACTAGTACAAAAGAACTAAATATTTCCATGCTGTTACTCAAACGCAAATTTCAAATAATAACCCTAAATTTCATCCTTCAAGATTTTTTATCTAAGACATCCCACGTACACGTCAAACCTAAGTACTAACAAACCGTGGACGTCTGAAGAGAAGGGAAATGTAATATATTGACACTGGATTTAAAGGAGTGGACGTTGAGGGCAGACAGGGAAAAACATCTGCAGGCAATTTTTTTCATAATTCCAGTACTACTATTAGTGCAAATAACTAAAGATTTATATGTTGTTACTTAAACGCAAATTTAAAATAGCGCCCCATAAATTTCAGCTTTAAAGATTTTTTATATAAGTCATCCCACGTAGACATCAAGCCTAAGTACTAACGAACCGTGGGCGTCTGAAGAGAAGGGAAATGTAAGCTATTGACATGAGATTTAAAGGAGAGGGTGTTAGGGACAGACAGGGAAAACATCTGCAGATAATTTTTTTCATAATTCAGGTACTAATATTAGCGCAAATAACTAAAGATTTATATGTTGTTACTTACCCGCAAATTTAAAATACAACCCTCTAAATTTCAGCTTTCGAGATTTTTTTTTAATCTAAGACACCCCAGTCTAAGCCATTAAGCCTAAGTACTAACGACCCGTGGGCGTCTGAAGAGAAGGGAAATGTAATATATTGACATGGGATTTAAAGGAGTGAACATTGGGAGCACACAGGGAAAACATCTGCAGGCAAGTTTTTCTAGTGTAAATAACTAAAGATTTCTATGCTGGTACTTAAACGCAAATTTAAAAAATATTGCCCCTAAATTTCGACTTTTCAGTTTTTATCTAAGACACTCCACGTAGACTTCAAGCCTAAGTACTAACGAACCGTGGGCGTCTGAAGAGAAGGGAAATGTAAGCTATTGTATTATAAAATACTACCCATAAATTCCGGCTTTTTCAGATTTTTTTTATCTCAGACATCCCAGTCTAAGTCACCAATCCTAAGTACTAACGACCCGTGGGTGTCTGAAGAGAAGGGAAATGTAATCTATTGACATGAGATTTAAAGGAGGGGGTGTTAGGGACAGACAGGGAAAAGATCTGCAGGTAATTTTATTCATAATTCAGGTAGAAATGAGCGAAAGAAGTTCGAGGCTTTTTTTATCCCTAGATTCCCATACTAAAATTAGCGCAAATAACTAAATATTTCCATGTTGTTACTTAACCGCAAATTTAAAATACTACCCATAAATTTCGACTTTCTAGTCCCCACACAAACTCTTAAATATACCAACTATTAATTTTTAAACCTCAAATAACAATAGTAAAAATATTAACACGATTAAATAAAACACTAGAGTACTTACGTTTTATAATACTTAGGGCACAACACACAAACTAATTCACAGTAAAAAATCTAAATGACTACCAGTTCAGCCTGCTAACAAAAAACTCGAACCCGTATTTTGTCCTGATTGAACCAACCGATCACGCGTAAAGATTTGTTACTACCTAAACTCGTACTGGCGAATCTCTTGTATGTAGTTACTAATTAAGATTCTAAGATATCCAGACCGGATGTGTCAAAACCACAAATCTCCCTGTTACCAATAAATGTACACTTATATTATCAGAAAAAGGCTCGCAAATATGTTTAGAACTGTATTTGATTTCTTTATAAAATTATTTAAAATAAAACATCAAATTTCTATAATTGCTAATGCCTTTCCATCTCCGAATTAAGAAACTATACTAGTATCATGAATTTACTTAAATTTTTCTCTTTTATTTGATACCCAACACGCCGTTTATCATATTAGAGCCCTTTTTCGACGCCATATCTTCGGGAGGGAGGGGGTTTAAATTTCTACAACTATATACGATGGACATGATTCTTTAGCAAAAAATGCGTAGCAGGGTTGCGTCATCTTTATGAGAAGTAGTTAAAAGGATATTTGTAAAACAAAATACAACCTCCCGTTACATACGCGTGATAGCAACTTGTAAACGTTAACTAATCTGTTTTTGAGAGCAATTTTTCATACCGTACCAAACACCCAAATCCCCACCCTCTGTTTTAGGCCGTTAGGGTACTAACTGTAAAAAACTCGGACCCTGAACCCCGCTGGCTTTTCTTTTTTCAACATCTTCTGACATCATCCTCAACATGTGACCTACGTTAAATTTCTATGTTATCGTTTGACAAGTGACTGGTAGCACATCGAAGATGATAAGTGGCCACTGATGTACTTTTACATATGTCTCACGATATCATCCATAACACGTGACACATGCAAAATTTTTATTTTTGAAGTTTCACAAGTGACAGGTGACTGTTGACACACCGAAGATAACAAGAGACATCCTTAACACGTGACCTAAGTTAAATTTTTATTTCTACGTTTGACAAGTGACTGTTTGGTTGAGTTTGCTCAGGTTTGTCTCGTTGGGTTTGCTTAGGTTTGTTCAGGTCTGCTCAGGTTTGTTTCAGTGGGTTTGCTCAGGTTTCTTCAGGTTTATTTGGGTTTGCTTTGGTTTGCGCGTTTAAGGTTAGCTCAGGTCGCGCGCGCGCGCGACCTGAGCTAACCTTAAACGCGCAAACCAAAGCAAACCCAAATAAACCTGAAGAAACCTGAGCAAACCCACTGAAACAAACCTGAGCAGACCTGAACAAACCTAAGCAAACCCAACGAGACAAACCTGAGCAAACTCAACCAAACAGTCACTTGTCAAACGTAGAAATAAAAATTTAACTTAGGTCACGTGTTAAGGATGTCTCTTGTTATCTTCGGTGTGTCAACTGTCACCTGTCACTTGTGAAACTTCAAAAATAAAAATTTTACATGTGTCACGTGTTATGGATGATATCGTGAGACATATGTAAAAGTACATCAGTGGCCACTTATCATCTTCGATGTGCTACCAGTCACTTGTCAAACGATAACATAGAAATTTAACGTAGGTCACATGTTGAGGATGATGTCAGAAGATGTTGAAAAAAGAAAAGCCAGCGGGGTTCAGGGTCCGAGTTTTTTACAGTTAGTACCCTAACGGCCTAAAACAGAGGGTGGGGATTTGGGTGTTTGGTACGGTATGAAAAATTGCTCTCAAAAACAGATTAGTTAACGTTTACAAGTTGCTATCACGCGTATGTAACGGGAGGTTGTATTTTGTTTTACAAATATCCTCTTAACTACTTCTCATAAAGATGACGCGACCCTGCTACGCATTTTTTGCTAAAAAATCATGTCCATCGTATATAGTTGTAGAAATTTAAACCCCCTCCCTCCCGAAGATATGGCGTCGAAAAAGGGCTCTAATATGATAAACGGCGTGTTGGGTATCAAATAAAAGAGAAAAATTTAAGTAAATTCATGATACTAGTATAGTTTCTTAATTCGGAGATGGAAAGGCATTAGCAATTATAGAAATTTGATGTTTTATTTTAAATAATTTTATAAAGAAATCAAATACAGTTCTAAACATATTTGCGAGCCTTTTTCTGATAATATAAGTGTACATTTATTGGTAACAGGGAGATTTGTGGTTTGACACATCCGGTCTGGATATCTTAGAATCTCAATTAGTAACTACATACAAGAGATTCGCCAGTACGAGTTTAGGTAGTAACAAATCTTTACGCGTGATCGGTTGGTTCAATCAGGACAAAATACGGGTTCGAGTTTTTTGTTAGCAGGCTGAACTGGTAGTCATTTAGATTTTTTACTGTGAATTAGTTTGTGTGTTGTGCCCTAAGTATTATAAAACGTAAGTACCCTAGTGTTTTATTTAATCGTGTTAATATTATTACTATTGTTATTTGAGGTTTAAAAATTAATAGTTGGTATATTTAAGAGTTTGTGTGGGGACTAGAAAGTCGAAATTTATGGGTAGTATTTTAAATTTGCGTTTAAGTAACAACATGGAAATATTTAGTTATTTGCGCTAATATTAGTATGGGAATCTAGGGATAAAAAAAGCCTCGAACTTCTTTCGCTCATTTCTACCTGAATTATGAAAAAATTTACCTGCAGATCTTTTCCCTGTCTGTCCCTAACACCCCCTCCTTTAAATCTCATGTCAATAGATTACATTTCCCTTCTCTTCAGACACCCACGGGTCGTTAGTACTTAGGCTTGGTGACTTAGACTGGGATGTCTGAGATAAAAAAAATCTGAAAAAGCCGGAATTTATGGGTAGTATTTTATAATACAATAGCTTACATTTCCCTTCTCTTCAGACGCCCACGGTTCGTTAGTACTTAGGCTTGAAGTCTACGTGGAGTGTCTTAGATAAAAACTGAAAAGTCGAAATTTAGGGGCAATATTTTTTAAATTTGCGTTTAATTACCAGCATAGAAATCTTTAGTTATTTACACTAGAAAAACTTGCCTGCAGATGTTTTCCCTGTGTGCTCCCAATGTTCACTCCTTTAAATCCCATGTCAATATATTACATTTCCCTTCTCTTCAGACGCCCACGGGTCGTTAGTAGTTAGGCTTGAGGCTTAGGCTGGGGTGTCTTAGATTAAAAAAAAATCTCGAAAGCTGAAATTTAGAGGGTTGTATTTTAAATTTGCGGGTAAGTAACAACATATAAATCTTTAGTTATTTGCGCTAATATTAGTACCTGAATTATGAAAAAAATTATCTGCAGATGTTTTCCCTGTCTGTCCCTAACACCCTCTCCTTTAAATCTCATGTCAATAGCTTACATTTCCCTTCTCTTCAGACGCCCACGGTTCGTTAATACTTAGGCTTGATGTCTACGTGGGATGACTCATATAAAAAAATCTTTAAAGCCGAAATTTATGGAACGTTATTTTCAATTTGTGTTTAAGTATCAACATATAAATCTTTAGTAATTTACACTAATATTAGTACTGGAATTATGAAAAAAATTGCCTGCAGAAGTTTTCCCTGTCTCTCCCAACCAACACCCACTCCTTTAAATCTCATGTCGATAGCTTACATTTCCCTTCTCTTCAGACGCCCACGGTTTGTTAGTACTTAGGCTCGAAGTCCACATGAGATGTCTTAGATAAAAAATCTTTAAAGCCGAAATTTATGGATATTATTTTAAATTTATGTTTAAGTCACAACATGGAAATATTTAGTTCTTTGTACTAATATTCACACCTGGATCTAGGGATAAAAACCTCGAACTTCTCTCCTTCATTTCTACCTGAATTATGAAAAAAATACATGCAGAGGTTTTCCCTGTCTGTCCCCAATACCCACTCCTTTAAATCTGGTGTCAATAGATTACATTTCCCCTTCTCTTCAGACGCCCACGGTTCGTTAGTACTTCGGCTCGACGTCTACGTGGGATGACTTATATAAAAAAATCTTTAAAGCGGAAATTTACGAGTATCATTTTAAATTTATGTTTAAGTAACAACATAGAAATAGTTAGTTCTTTGAACTCATATTAGTACCTGAATTCTGAAAAAAATTGCCTGCAGATGTTTTCCCTGTCTGTTCCCACGTCCAATCCTTTAAATCTCGTGGCAATAGATTACATCCCTTCTCTTCAGACACCCTCGGTTCGTTAGTACTTAGGCTTGAAGTCTACGTGAGATGTCCTAGATAAAAAAATTCTCTATTGGGTATTCAGGGAACTATAGTTTTGCTTTTCAATTGCGCTAAAAACTGTAACTTTTGGGGGAGAAAAATGAATCAAAAAATGTGTGTCGTATAGTCTGAAGCATTTCGTCAGTTAAAATCTTTTATTTTTACAGAAAATGTTTGCATGTTAAGTACAACTTCAAGCGTATACTGGTTTGAAAATTAGAAAAAATATGTTCAAAGTGATTTCGGTATGTTCCCTATTCTTGCTAATGAGCTGGCTCCTTAAGGGGATATAAAGGGATGGTCGACATTTTTCCGCATGGAAACACGCCAGGTACCCTTCCGAGGGGAGACGTACTGACTCCGGTGTTCGGTAATTCCTCTGTACAAAGGGGGTTGGCACCTTAAAGGAGTTTGGTATATACAGTGTTTTCCATATGTCTTATGGACATGACCAGGGTAATTGTCGCCTGTTTGCTATTAAAGAACCATCCTTCAGCCATGTTTCAACTGCAAATAACTTTTTTTGCGTTTGCTCTGTTACGTGTTTGCTTGTTTTGACTCTATAAAGGAGCTACTTTTGACTAATTACGTTACTAGAGGCTAGACTGTTTAACATATTATATCTTTCCTATTCGTGCCCTAACAGTAAGAAAGGGACGGAAAATCTTTAGCGGGTATTGGGTAAAGGTCAAAAAGACCTTTCGACTGACAAAAATTTTTCGAAAATCTCGACTAACGTTGCTAGTGGTTGTACTGTTTAAAATATGTCTTTCATATTATGCAATAATATCCTCAAATGGTGCGAGAAATTTTTCTATGAACCATTTAGTGATTTATTGTCATATCTGTATACTAAGAATATATTATGGCCCTTTAGACATCCTCACTGAGGACCGAGATAGTGGAGCTTGATTTGTAAGACCTCCCTACAAAAGGGGCAATTTGAGCTGTGAAGCCTATCTTCCTGCGTCTTTTGGGGCCCCTTTTTATTCTTTTTATACTGTCGAATCAAATAATGTCGACTTAAATACAAAGTAGTAGTAAATTTTTTCGAAATATGTAGATTTATCTTCCAATAAGGAGAGCGTTTGCTTGGGTTTGCACTTTTCTTTGCGGTATTTTGAAAAACACGTTTTACAAATACCACCAACATGGTGATGCCGGAAAGAATCTCAACCATGCAGTTTTTCGAAAATCTAAGACTGAGCATACGAAACAAAAAGACTCTCTTCCGACTACTCAGTTTTTCGAAAATATAAGACCTAGTATAAGAAAAATTAGCGTTATTATTTTAAGGAGTTTTGAATGGGATTTTGTTTTAGTTTTACAAGGTTTAGAATAGAATCTTTTGTATTAGCGGTGGCTATATTTAGATATAAGGCCCTTAACCGGTTACATAATTTTAAGGCATAATTTCTTTTTAATATATCTACGGTTTTACAGGGTGTTTAAAAGAACTTAGACCCCTCTGTCCTTACACCATATTTAACAGCTGGTGTTTCAAGAAGCTGATACTTTATCTTGTTGGTATACATCTTATTACTATAACATCCAGTTCTCAACTAAAACCTTTAATCTGAACATGTTCTTTTATCCATCAAAACCTCGTTATAACACATACAGGACAACGTCCTGACGTTATCCGGACAGCAACCGGACGTTAATAGGACAACAACCCGACAGTAATCGGACAACAATCGGTGGTTCACAGGGCGTTAACGAGGCGTCACACACAATGCAAAGACAAACGCCCTGAGAAAAGCTCGAATCCTTTGGAAACAGAACCTGTTCTATTAAATAGTCTGAGGCTGAGAATCGTTTAAGTTTCGAAGAATTTTGTACCACCTGCACTAGAATATTTGTTGAGGTTAGGTTTGATTGTTTCAGGTAGTAAAACATCTAAGGACTTGGTTTAATTCTTTTATTTAATACATCTAGCTACATTTCTATGGATAATTTTTCTGAGAGTTTTAAGTTTATCTGGAGCGTTGGAAAAGTATTGGTGTGTTGTGTTTGTTCTCTGGAACTGATTAAAAATATCTAGCATTAGTGCTGCCTCCATATCTGTGCTTATACTGGTATCTTCTTTGTACACAAACTTCGTAAGGTCTACGGATGGCATCATATGTTTAATAACTTTCACGGTAGGATCGTAAATTTCTCCTTCAAATACGTTCCAAAAATGAATGTTGCCTCCTATTTCCTTATAGAAAATCTTTCCACATTTTGGTTCTACATGTACATTATATTTTTTAGCAAGTTCCCAAACCATTAAAGTTGCAGGTAAACAGGACCCATAATACTGGTTCCTACTGAATACTTCTTCAATGTTGGCAAGAATAGTTTTTAATATTTCCGCCATGTTAATCGTCTGCCGGTCAACGGTATACTAACCATTTCTTATCAGCTATTCCACTTAGATTATAAATTTCGCATACATCACTCCCTATCTTTGTATTGTTCCTCATCTTCTTTTCTCTGATAAATAGGTTTAAAGAAAAACACAGACGAGCGTACAGCCCATGAGTTCTTCGGTATTCAATATCGCCCACTTGGATATCGCTATTTTCCAAAAAAAATCAACCCGTAACTCTCCCCATTTCCATGTATCAGTTTCGATATCCTGCTTAAGACCCTGTGTGAGATCACTATCAGCTGACTCTCCAATATTTCGATATGTCTTCTAGAACAATTTTCGGATATTGATTTAGGGTCTGATCTGAGTATCAAACTTGTTGTGTACCTAAGTCTTTCCAGTTCTATTGGCAGATTTCTGTCAAAAGAAAATAGCCTGTATCTACGTATGCAGTTCTTAAAGATCTTTGAACGAATTTTTTATTTTAAATTCAGTTCGAAAAGGAGGATGGACTGGATGCTTTTTTTTAACAGATAACTGTTTGATTATTCGTAGCAGCATTAGTACCCTTCTATTTTTGAAGAAAATCGTCTGTATGTTGTTTATATATGAGCAAGTATGAATACGAATTCCTGTTTCCCGAAGCAAAGGCCTTTTTCTTAGTTGTTTCATAGCTGCTCCGGAGTTGTTTTTCGAAACAGAGTATGTTGTTTCGCTGTTGAGTGGTTGGGTAGTTCGACGTTTCAGTGGGTTCCTGAAACAGGGTCTGTTTTTTTTGCTGTTCTTCCCGAACAGGGTCTGTTTTTTTAGCTGTTTTTCTAGAAACAGGGTCTGTTTTTCGCTGTTTTTTTCCAGAACAGGGTCTGTTTTTTAGCTGTTTTTTCCAGAACAGGGTCTGTTTTTAGCTGTTTTTCCAGAACCGGGTCTGTTTTTTAGCTGTTTTTCTAGAACAGGGTCTGTTTTTTCGCTGTTTTTCCAGAACAGGGTCTGTTTTTAGCTGTTTTTCCAGAACAGGATCTGTTTTTGAGCTGTTTTTCCAGAACAGGGTCTGTTTATTAGCTGTTTTTTCCAGAATAGGGCCTGTTTTTTAGCTGTTTTTCCAGAACAGGGTCTGTCTTTTTTAGTATGTCTACCCCCATGAGCCAGCTCGATAAAGACGTTAAACGTTGGATTATCAAAGCTGCACGAACAATAAGAAAGAAGTATTTAGCATTTAAGAACTGCATCGATGATCTTCGTCGAGAATTTCGTAAAGTTTTTCCGTCCGTCGCAACATCTTTTCCTCGTACTCATTCTACCCTAACCCCATCTTTATCCGAAACTCTGAATCGTATTTCTAGTTTACTTGTATTCCTAGTCCTAACTTGTTTCCTATTATTCGCTAATTTTATATATAAATTTGCACAATATCGATGTCTTGTGGTTAAATCACCAATTTTTCTAATTGCTAGTTTTCTTACATATTCGTACCTCGAAAAACACGTCTAAATTAACCTTACCTCGTGCTGAGTCAGTTTAGCTCGCTTGAGTTGGGAATTTTCCACTAATGATGCAATCTTTCTCTTATGTACTATTGTTTTAGGCTCTTTTAACTTGATATAATCATCCGGCAGATAATATTTTAACAATAAAATAAAGTTAATAATTTCTAACACCCCTGTTTATACAGCCCTGTTTAAACAGACGTGTTTTTAAACAGGGCTGTTTAAACAGAGCTGTTTAAACAGGGGTGTTTAAACAGCCCAGTTTAAACATTGGTGATTTTAACGTGGGTTGTTTAGTTGATATTAACTTAAATAATATTCCTAAATTATATATTTCATCGAAAATTTACTATACAGGGTGATGTAAAAATTTTAAAATCTAATTTTTTCTCAAAGTCGAGATTTTTGAAACATAATTTGATAAATCGAATGATCTCATCATCTACTATCCTACATCCAAATTTCAACTCTCCAACCTGAGCCATTAGAGCGCTAATAGCAAAAAACTGTATCTCCGGAACCAAAAGGCCGATCGACGCCATTCTTTTTTTAAACGCTTTCGGACACCGCCCTGAACACGTGACGTATGCTAATTTTTTTCTTTTGACGTTTAACACGTGACTGGTGACAGTTGACATGTCTTAAATGACAGGTGACAGCCGCCATACTTTTACGCATGTCTTCTAACACCATTTTGAACACGTGACCTACGTTAAATTTTAATTTTGGTGTTTCATAAGTGACAGGTGACAGTTGCCAGATCTTAAATGACAGGTGACAGCCGCCATACTTTTACGCATGTCTTCCGACGCCATTTTGAACACGTGACGTATGTCAGTTTTTTATTTTAACGTTTCATAAGTGACAGGTGACAGTTGACATATCTTAAATGACAAGTGACAGCTGACATACTTTTACACATGTCTTATGACGTCATCCTTCACACGTGACGTATGTCAAATTTTAATTTTGACATTTGACAAGTGACAGGTGACAGTTGACAGGTGACATTTGACAGCTGCGCGCGCAGGTTGGGTTTGCTGACTTAAGATCCAGTGACGTAGACTTCGATGACGTACTTGAAATTTGCACATGCGCAAAGGTAGCCGAGATATGACGTCATAGATCACAAGATAAGATCCACCCGGGTGGCGGGTGGGGGTCAACTCCCAAACTTTCACTACTCACATCGGCAGCTAAAAAGCATGGTTTTCTCCTTCGAGCCAGAAAATACTTTTCCCCTTCCAACCTATACACTCTAGTTTTCCCAAATAAGACCTAACCTAGAGTAAGGCTCCCACATCTGGGGAGCGGCATCACCTTCGACACTTAAGATCCTTGATTCTATACAAAAGAGAGCCATTCGACTTATCAATGACCCAGCCCTCACGAGAAAACTCCCTTCTCTCGCTCACCGCCGCGCTGTAGGGGATTTATCCCTTTTCTACCGCTACTTCCATGGATTTTGCACTGAAGAACTAGCCGGTATTATCCCCCGTGAATGTCCCTAACAGAACAACAAGAGGCGCGTTACGTATGCATCCCTTGACTGTCCAGCTACAAAAGCCTAGAACGGACCACTTCTCTCGCTCATTTATACCTAGGGCCTCCAGATTATGGAATAGATTGCCTGCAAATGTTTTCCCTTCCCGTCCCAACCTCCAGTCCTTCAAATCCCGTGTCAATAGACTACATTTCCCCTCTCTTCAGACACCCACGGTACGTTAGTACTTAGGCTTGAAGTCTACGTGGGATGTCTTAGATAAAAAAAATGTTCATTTTTAGGGGGTTGTTTCAACCCCGTTGAAACTTAAATTTTACAAAATTTTGTTTTTATGCATGCCATAATTTAACGTTTTGGTGTAACAAATTCCAACTACTTTTTAATACTGGGTAGTTTTCAACCCTTTGAATTACCTTCTCAAACATAAAATAAAAATGGTAGGTATACTACGTAAAAAAATAAAATAAATTTGACGTGTTTTACAGTTTCCTTTGAAATGGTAAATACTTTTTGAGAAAAAAATTATTTTCATTTTTAGGGGGTTGTTTTAACCCCGTTGAAATTTAAATTTAGCAAAATTTTGGTTTTATGGTTTTCTCGCGATCGAACAACATGTACCTATGCCATAATTTAACGTTTTGGTGTAAAAAATTTCAACCACTCATTAATACTGGGTAGTTTTCACCCCTTGCACTACCTTCTCAAACATTAAATATTGGTATACCATGTAAAGAAATAACATAAAATTGACGCGTTTCGGCGTTTTTCTTAGAACTTGGTGGTTTTTGAGATAAAAAATAATTTAATTTTTAGGGGTTGGTTTTACCCACTTACAGGCCAAGTTTTGCAATATCCTTTTTTAGTGGACGTCCAGGGCCCAAAATAAAGCTGTATGCAAAATTTTAGTTTTCTAGCTGTGGTAGTTTTGGTTGGGCGTTGAGTTAAAAAATATCCACTGTTTGAATGGATGATCTCCAAATTTTTCGGAAGTCGGCTGAAAGCAAAATCTGTTTATAAATATCTAATAAAATGTATGTATTGCGACTGTGCATCTGGCAACATTGCATTGACGCAACAATGTATAATATACGCAAAATAGGAGTTGACAAGGTTGGTGTTTAAAAGGTCGTAATAAGGTACCTAACATGCATGAAAATTCGTATATTAAAATCACATCCAATTTCGATGAAAAACGTAAGCTAACCTATAAATGCCTTTGTGAAACAATATACATATCTCAATTGGCGCTAACTCTTCGTATTCTAGGTGACGCAACAAGGTCCCAGTTTGAAATGATGCAACAATGATAGAAGGATTTATATATATATATATATATATATATATATATATATATATATATATATATATATATATATATATATACATATATATATATATATATATATATATATATATATATATATATATATATATATATATATATATATATATATATATATATACATATATATATATATGTATATATATATATATGTATATATATATATATATATATATATATATATATACATATATATATATGTATATATATATATGTATATATATATATATATATATATATATATATATATATATAAATCCTTCTATCATTGTTGCGTCATTTCAAACTGGGACCTTGTTGCGTCACCTACAATACGAAGAGTTAGCGCCAATTGCGATATGTATATTGTTTCACAAAGGCATTTATAGGTTAGCTTACGTTTTTCACAGAAATTGGATGTGATTTTAATATACCAATTTTCATTCATGTTAGGTACCTTATTACGACCTTTTAAACACCAACCTTGTCAACTTTTTTACACCAAAACGTTAAATTGTGGCATACATGTTGTTTTTCACATCCCACTTCCCACAAAACGGCAGCTTATGATATGTCTAAGATACATAGAGCTTTCGCAATCCCTTTAAACGAAGACAGCCGTAAAAATGAATTAAATAATATAATTAAAATAGCCAAAAACAACGGGTTTAACTCAACCACAATAAATACATTAATAAACAAAAACAAATAACTATTAACCAAATATACCAACGTATAAAAACCAATGAAAAGTTTCAGTATGCTAAAATAACATATTTTGGTCCAATCTCTGAAAAAATAGCACACACCCCTTAAAAATTCAGGAGTTTATAGACTAAGTTGTAATGAGTGC
Organism: Philopedon plagiatum; assembly: GCA_963971165.1. Classification (NCBI taxonomy): domain Eukaryota; kingdom Metazoa; phylum Arthropoda; class Insecta; order Coleoptera; family Curculionidae; genus Philopedon; species Philopedon plagiatum. The sequence continues at coordinate 74,385,832 of OZ020190.1, forward strand.
AGTAGCTCGTATATAGGCCAAACCGGGAGAAATTTTAGCGTTAGATTTAATGAACATAAAACATCTTTTTTGTTAAACAAAGAAAATTCAAACTTCGCCAAACATTGTTTAGAGACAGGTCATACCTTTCCAGACGAGAATAATTTAAAAATTTTGTATACCGTTCCTAAAGGAAAAAAGCTTTATATCCTAGATTCAATTGAAATTTCTAAGCATAACAGAAACCCTAATATTAAATGACCAAATAGACCTGTGGAATTTACAGCTATTCACAGTCCTTTATAACGATCAATAACCTTCCTTTGTTAAATAGTTCCTAAACACCGGTCGCAGATCTATAGAAATTCTAAAAATAACCCTACAGTGTTGACACATTGCAAGACGGCAAAGGACGCTTGGTAATCGTCGGGCTCAAAGTAGAATATACCATTAAATAATATACTGAACTTGAACCAACTGCCCCTGTCGGTCGATCCGTTGTACTAATAATATACTAATAATATATAAAAGTGCAGGCTTACTATTTTCCTGGCGTCTGAAACAAAATTTTAGATTTCGCGTGAGAAAAACATAAAAACAAAATTTTGCTAAATTTAAATTGCAACGGGGTTAAAACAACCCCCTAAAAATGAAAATAATTTTTATCTCAAAAAGTATTTACCATTTCAAAGGAAACTGTAAAACACGTCAAATTTATTTTATTTTTTTACGTAGTATACCTACCATTTTTATTTTATGTTTGAGAAGGTAATTCAAGGGGTTGAAAACTACCCAGTATTAAAAAGTAGTTGGAATTTGTTACATAAAAACAAAATTTTGTAAAATTTAAGTTTCAACGGGGTTGAAACAACCCCCTAAAAATTAACATTTTTTTATCTAAGACATCCCACGTAGACTTCAAGCCTAAGTACTAACGTACCGTGGGTGTCTGAAGAGAAGGGAAATGTAGTCTATTGACACGGGATTTGAAGGATTGGAGGTTGGGACGGGAAGGGAAAACATTTGGAGGCAATCTGTTCCCTAATCTGGAGACCCTAGGTGTGAATGAGCGAGAGAAGTGGTCTGTTCTAGGCTTTTGTAGCTGGACAGTAAAGGGATGCATACGTAACGCGCCTCTTGTTGTACTGAGTAGGGATAGTTTGGGAGTTCTGCATCCACCCATCGCCCAAATCAACTGCGCAGGCGTCATCTGCGCGCGCATCTGTCAACTGTCATACGTCATCTGTCATACGTCATCTGTCAACTGTCATCTGTCAACTGTCATCTGCCATACGTCATCTGTCATACGTCATCTGTCAACTGTCACACTCTTGGGCGTTAGTTACTTTGGTCTGAACTACTTGGGGCTTGAACTACTCGGGGCTTTAACAACTTGAGGGGGGCACCAACCACTTGGGCACTATCTGTTTAGGCCCGAACTGCATCGGATATGAGTACTACTTCGTAAGAATATTATTAGTATTAAGTATTTCGGGGAAAAATGACGTCAAAAACTTTTTTCTTGATTTTGTCCATGCTGGGATTAGAACCTGGGACCTGCATAGTGGAACAGCAACGCTCTAACCGACCTGGCCATTGGCTTCACATAAAATATTGAGTTCAGAACATATAGACTTGCGGCGGCAGCTAGGCAGGAAAGTGGTTGGTGTTGTTTTTTTGAGCGAAGTCACGATGAGAACGAGGGGTAAGAAATGTTGGGAAGGAAGAAAACACGTAGTAGTCGTAGGAAAATTATTTATTTAACCACAAGATATATCTATATTTAGCAACCTTATATACAAAATTAGTTAATAATATTAAACAGGTTACTGCTACGAATACAAGTAAACTAGAAATACTGTTCAGAGTTTCGGAGAAAGATGGCGGTAGTGGAGAATTAGCAGCAGCAGGAGTACGAGTTGGGGATGCGGTCTCATTCTTGCACTCGCTAAGGAACGTCAGCCATCCTGTTTCACCAATCGTCGAATCTTGAAAGAGAAAGTGAACCTTGTAGCGAAAAGAGCTGTTGCTGTTTGATGGCGGTATCGTGGCGGAGAATACAGACATGTGGTCAGCGTTCTGCGGGTTGAAATCCATCAAAATCCATGGTCTGCTAGCGTTACAATCTCCAAAATAGAACAAAACAGAAGCTTTTTTAACATTTAAAGGTCGATATACGTAGAAGACGTTGTGTACTACTGCAACCAGCAGAATGAAGGACGAACTTAACAGAGCCATAGCCAACGTTAAAATGAGCTGAAGCGTCGAAGAATGGCGATTTATAATATCATAGAGGTGTATCAGTCCACTGGCTAATAACACCAACAGTGGTATTAAGAACAGAGAACTAACATGGAGAGTTCGGAGCGGTTCTGGTTGTATCTTTTTCAAGCTTCGCGGTGGAGCTTTCTTTTTCTGTGGTCGACACTTCCACAATACTTTAGCTAGTCGACAATGCGGAGAGTACTTATAGTGATCGGCTAACGGATCATCTCCTTCCTTCCAATCAGTAAACTCGCAATGACAAAATGCACATTTAACGATGTCTAATCGTTGGGTGTAATAAAAACCAGCCTGTGCTAAGTCTTTAGGACTAACTTTATTAGTCCAATTTGCAAACGTAATCAGTCTTTCTTCAAAAGTACGAATAACGGCAATACCGTCGTCTAAGCAATCAGTACAATCTGCACTGCGGCTAGCCATTTTACGTCTTTCTACTTAGACTAATCGATCTATACTAAGAAAGAAAACAAACAAAATATGTTATATACTTTTATTCCATGTCATTTAAAAAACAATGTCGGAAATTATACAATAACTTGGCATTATTACAGGCACAATGCCAAACATTAAAGTCCTTATGGTGAAAACATTCTACAACTTTTTTATATTTACTTAATTTAGGTTCAGTCTTTAAAGGAATACTAAATATAAGGGAAGAATCAAAAATCTGTTTTAAACAAGTTGCCTTTAAATCGCCCTTAACCAGAAATTTAGGAGCGTCATACTGAAGACGGATGTCACGTAAAACACTTTCAAATTGGTTCAAGTCCAAACAGCCAGACTCCCACATTAGTCCATGATATTTTTCCTCCAAATGTTCTACTATCTTGAGATCTTCGGGTTTCAAAAATTTCCTACCATACGGAGGTTTGAAGAGAAAGCTGCAAAATCGTACGCCATCATACACAGCCAACTCCTTCGGTATAAACCAACTAGCTAAGGGGTACCCTTGAAGATCGATGCAAACTTCCTGACGTTCTTGAGACATCTTGCACACTGGTTAGACTCGAAGGTAGCAGCGACGACGACGGTGTTAAACTAACTTCTAAACAGTTTACAGTACGGAAGGGCTTTAAGTAAGGTAAGATATACCACCACCACCATCATCAATATCTCTTGAAACAGGTTTATTCCGAGCATTCAAACTGGATTAGGGTGCGAGGGTTACCACCAGCAGCAGCAGCAGCAGTCAAGCTTTTCCCCAAATATGCTAGAGTATACTGGGCACTCGATCGATTCATGTTGTCAACCAGATCCTGCGACATAGTTTCAGCTATCCGTTGCGGTAAGTATGTTTGAAATAGTACATCCTCCTGGGCTAAGTCAATCAATGTCGCAACAAGAGCTCTCCCATAACGTGTTGTTACAAATTTCAGTTTTTGAATAGGATACGCTACTCCTATAGGTAGAGTGGAAAGTTTTCTGCATTCGGGAAAGTTCACAACATCACTGTTAATACGAGCGTTAAGTTCCGCTAATGTTTGCTTGGAAATACTCATTGTAGAATGTTGCTAAATAGGTATCAACACACACGACAGGTCTCGACAGGTTATAACTGTATGCAACGAATGCTGAAACAACTATGAAATCTCTGCTAGAATCGAGCTGTATTTATTAGGGATAGCAGAAACAGAGAGGGGCAGGAGGAAAGGAGAGAGAGAGAGGGAGAGAGAGGGAGAGAGAGAGAGAGAGAGAGAGAGAAAGGAGAAAGAAAAGAACCTTGAGCTTTAAACTATTTATTAGTATTATGAATCATCAGTATACATATACAGTTAATCAAAGTCATCTAACAATTTTTGCTGGTTGTAATGCAATAATTCCAGCATGTAATAACTTTGTTCAGACGGGTTTAAGTTACACAGATTGGTTACAATTTGAAAAAAGTTTTCCTTAATATCAACAAAACATTGAGCATACTGTAAAGTATCATCATAATAGGTTCTAAATTGTAAACGCTTAACTAATTCTAATCTATAGTTAATTAAATGCTTAATGCTAACAATAGAATTTATATCATTACAAGAAAACGTTAAAGTTACATCATTGCTTCCAAGTCGAAATATTCGCTCGTTTAAAAGAATAGCACTGGATACGGTAAAATTTTCTGATGACGACGTCAGCGTTGTTGTCATACTTCCATCAATATCTTCAAACATCTTGTCAATGATCTCCAAAAACTCGATCCAATCAGAATGACTGAGGGAGACTGGTTGATGTTCAGGAGTTGTGGGAACTAGTTTAACACTTGGTATCATCCCCCTGGCAACACTGAGGCCCACAATTACTGTAAAATTACCAGTAGTATGGTAAAATTCACCCAAGAGTTTATTCTCCTTGCGAATTTCTCTATTACTTCGGAGAATCATACTGTCTAGATAAGTCCAATAGGGGGATGAGCTTTGGGAACTATCGTCTTCTTCTTCTTCTGGAACCTCTGGAGCAACAGCAGCAGCGGTACAACTTTTACTAGCCATGGTTCGCACTAAAATAGTGACGTCAACCAACGCATTAGGATTAGTATGAGTGTAGAGGAAACTATACCCCCTCTCCACATTTATTGATGTTAAGTTCGAGAAACAGCAGTTTGGATAACGCCCATCCGCTTCCCATCTCGGTAAATTCGGAAGCTTTTTTCACTAGAGAGATCTCATATTCGCTGTAAAAGTCCTCCAAATTAGTGCTGGGAGAAATAACACTAAATTTTGTATTAAAAGATTTTATGTCTTGTTCTTGTGTGGATGCCAACAGATAACGACCATATAGCTCCATATTAACTTTAAGCTGGGGATAAGTCTTTAAAGGATCAGTGAGTAGAGTAATAACCGTATCTTTGAGATCTTCTAAATATTGCTTAACATCAGTCGAATGTAAGTCACTTGTCAGCTGATAAGTTAGTATGCGGTTTTTAAAAGCAGTTCGAACTAATTTTACATGAGAGTACAAGGTCTCACTACATTGCTGCTTATGTTTTGTGGTACGGTTATGAGCACTACGGGATAAAATTTCAGTATTACACTCCTTGCAATACGGCATGATTTCAACTGACGAAAACCGGAAAATGTTGACTATTTGTACAGAGATCGGACTTAAACCACATCCTTAACCATATCGATCCAACTATTATGCGACTTATCAAACCCAAGCCATTTCACATACATCTTTTTGCCCTTTTTACGCAAAACTTGTTCAATAAGAAATACGTCAGATTGTTTGGTTTTTTGCAATTCTTCTTCATAGAATCCGCCACTAATGGGTTGACCGCTCGTATCCTCTAGCAAATAAGTTGTAGGATTGGTAATCTTCACCTGAGATACTTTAAACAACTCAGTGGTCCAATTAGGTACATAACCCTTTCAAACACGTGCTTAGCCTTACTGATGCGAACAATGTCACCAACTTTGAATTTTTGCTTTCCCACAACCTTTAAACGACTATAAACAGAGTCCAATATTTTCTTCTCATTACTCTTGCTAACATCCTTCGGTTTCATACGGATTGTGTGATGTTTTGTGTTATTGTAATTCTTTGTAACTTGTTCCAACAAGTCAATCCATTTATGATTACCATTCAAGGTAAATAGTCGAAACAGGTGTTCTTTGAGCGTTCGAATTACTCGTTCAGCAATAGAAGCCTTTAAAATACTGAAGGTACTGTAATGATGTATGCCATGCTTCTTCATAAGACTTTGAAAGCTAGCGTTGTAATACTCTTTCCCATTATCGGTAACCAGCTTTTTCGGAATCCTCCGAGACTGTTTGAGTATATGATCCATTGCATTAGTCACATCCTGAGCATTTTTTGACTTTAGAGGCCTGGTCCAGAGAAATTTTGAAAAACAATCAATAACAACCAAGATGTATTTAAATCCCTTGTTTTCACGAGCGTACTGATCGAGTTGAGCAAGATCGGAGGCAAACGTATCATCTAAACCATACTGGATAAATCTGCGACGTTTAAATTTGATTCTAGCTGGTTTATGTAGTTCCTTAACAACTTGTTCTCTCGCCTTCGTAATACCCTTAGCCATTATTTCCCAAAGAATGAGGTTCTGCAGCAAGATATCGAATTATATACGTCTACATTTTAGACAGTTGGTGGATGGGAAGATCTTTTCTTTAGCAAATCAACTGTTTGTAATAATTTTGAGAGTTCTTCACGAGTCTTTTTCACATCCGCACTGACTGGTTTGAGAGCATTTCGAATAGTCGTATTTGTGTAAACTTTTAGGCGTTTTCGAGGTCCTTGAATTGGGTAGATAGGCGATCCAGGTTTGTATCCACAATTAAAGTCTCGCTCTTGACTTTGTTGTCAAGTAGCTTAAGTTGGTCGGATACCGAGTCTACATAATCCTTATTAGTTTTTGTAAAGGTCTCCATTTGCTTTACAATACTACCGATAGAGTTGTTTACTTTTTGTTCCAACACCGTTACTTGTCTCAGCATCTCCAAGTGGGATACTTGTATTTTATCATTCAGCGATCTATCAATGGTAGTAGAAAGTGAAGTTAGCCTACTCTCTACAAACTTTTTATTTACGGCATCAGCGACATCTGTTGGTGATTTGACGTTACAAAGCCGGTGATCTCGAATATTGTAATCGCCATCTTTTGTAAGAGTGATCAAGTTGGGTGTTTGCAACACTCTCACTCTTTTCTGATTAGACGATGTGGGCAAGGAACGTCCAAACTTATTCATGATTACTGCGGTACTAAGGCATAACAGCTTTAACAAACTTATTTATAGAATTCAATTACTCCAAGGTGTTCCAATTCATGCAAAATGCTCCAAATCTCGTTCATGTTATTATTGTTGCCAACCTGATTGGAAGCGTCTAGCTTTTTTAACCTGTCAACCAGCTCATTTACGTCATCATAGTAGACATATTCTTTGGGTTTTTCGTTGTATTCCATTAAGGCAGATCCGGATTTCACAGATCCGGATTTCGCAGACCGCGTTCTGGTCGCTATTTTAACCCCGGGCGAAGGAATTTTACTGGTAGAACCTTTCGAAATTAGTGGTTTCACAATGGCATTGTATTTGTGGGATCTATTACCTTTCAACTGACCATTGTCTTTCAAGTATAAATCTGTTCGCTTTAAAATATCTTTGTATTGTTCTTCATCGGCAGCGGTATTAAATTGGGGAACCTTGAGAAACAATAAATCGTATAGTCCCAGAGTTCCTTTATACGTAAGGGGGCCAACTTGAATATCACCATTCTTTAAGAAATTAACCGGTTCTGAACCTAAGCTCCAAGAATCAGTCACCAAATCATATTTCAGGCTGTTAGCATCTATTTCGGCAGAGTGCGACCAATATAGTTTCAGATATTCTTGAGCAATCGTCGGATACTGCTCGATAAAAGTCTCAAACACTTCAGATTTTTGAAGAGAATCTTCAAAATTCTTTCTTATGTGTTGCGATGATTGTGTCGCAGGATCCTGAGCTGGTTCTTCAAACACATCATCATCAGCAGCATCATCCCCGTAGTGAGTTTCCTCGGTTAAAAATTGTACAGGAGGTTTCACTTCTCGAGTTACTATGGGTGGTTTAACTTTGGGTTTTACACCAACACTCTGTTCCCCTTTAATCTTACGTTTCTTAGATTTTGCAGTGGCGGCGGAAGCACTCACAAGCTTATTCAGAGGATCGGTAATCGGCATTAATAATTTATTAAGAGCTACATCTTCTTCGCCTCGCTCCAACTTTAATGCTAAATACTTCTTTCTTATTGTTCGTGCAGCTTGGATAATCCTACGTTTAACGTCTTTATCGAGCTGGCTCATGGGGGTAGACATACTAAAAAACAGACCCTGTTCTGGAAAAACAGCTAAAAAACAGACCCTGTTTCGGGAAAAACAGCTAAAAACAGGCCCGGTTCTGGAAAAAACAGCTAAAAAACAGACCCTGTTCTGGAAAAAAGCAGCTAAAAAACAGACCCTGTTCGGGAAAAATAGCTAGGAAACAGCTAAAACAACTCCTAACCAGACCCTGTTTCTCGAGACTTAACACATCTAGCTTCTAGAACGTCAAGTGTCACACTGAGTCTCGAGGGTTTAGGGTATGATATATGTATCAAACTTGCTACGATATCGGCCTTTAGCAATATCATTGTCTTTCACCATTACTAGGAACCCATACCGATCCTTCCAACATTCGGAGCAAATATGTTTAAATGCATCGAATGTCATGTCTGTATTAACGTGATCATCGTAGATATGTTTCAAGTTTAAGTCGTCCTGCTTAAATAAAATTAATACATTGGCATTGTCACGAACCAGCTGTTTAGGTATTTTCGAGTAAGTTTGCGATAAATAGAATGAATCAATCGCATGATGTCGGCCCATACAAAAATAATTACGTATTTTATCCTGCTTCTCACATGCTACGTCATCGAATATGAATACAGAGTGAGGTCGGGCACTGGCAGGATCTAGAACTTCATCATTATCGCTGTAGCCGAAATAGTCTAAACGGGAATGTTTCATAGCCTGTTGAAGAAAGTCGTACTTGTCTTGCTGCAGAGATTTGGAATACACGTACACATTCTCGAATTTTAAACCATTTTCATCAATCAAAAGACTAATCATTACATTGGTTTTGCCACAATTACTCGGACCACATATTAACGCTCGAATTGTAGAAGGCAAAAGTTGACCATGTTTGCTACTGAGGCACTTTTCTTTTTTCATATCGCAATTATAAACTTGGATTTTGAGTTTCTGTTTCTCTTGACGCATCTCTATAAATACTACTCTATACCCTCCCAGGGCTTCATTACGAATGAAGACTCTGCAGGGTGCAGGTGTGTTAAATACAGCTATCAACAAGCTCCCATTCGAGCTTCATTTACCCGGTTATTCCTATTGCGGACCTGGAACCAAACTTCAAGAGCGGTTGGCTCGAGGTGATCGACCAAAGAATAAATTGGATAGTGCTTGTCGCGATCACGATATCGAATACGCCAAGTCGACAGAGTTGGAACAAAGACATCGAGCCGATCGAGTGTTGGAGAACCGGGCTTGGGAACGAGTAAAGGCAAACGATTCCAGTTTTGGTGAAAAAGCTTCAGCGTGGTTAGTAACTAACGCTATGAAGGTAAAACGCAAGTTGGGTGCTGGCAAGAAGCAGAAGATGAAACCCCTATCATCAGTGACCAGTCTGCTTAAGAAGCAACTTCGACATACGGGTACTGGTGATGTTAGTAAGAAAAGGACTCTCAGTAAAATACTTAAAGCTGCACGAGTAACTGTCAAGAAGGTGGGAGGACGTAAGAGGATCAACGTACCACGAATAATACCCTTACCGAAACAGGGTGGGTTTCTACCACTTATTCCCATATTTGCAGGACTTAGTGCCCTGGGGGCACTAAGCGGAGGCGCCGCGGGGATAGCGAAGGCCATTAATGACGCTCAAAGTGCCAAGGAGAAGTTAAAAGAATCCAAACGAAACAATGGAGGCGATTGCATTGGGAAAAAAGGGTAGCGGCATGTATTTAAAGAAACACAAAACTGGTTATGGATTGTTTTTACGAAAAATGCCAAAAAACTACCAATAAAGCTACCTGACAAACCGTTATCCGATCATGATATTAAGTCGTACGTCACTCGATTAAAAATACCGCATTTTAGAGGAGTATTTATGCGAAACACTTTACCGAACGCACCCCTCAAAACAGAGTGTGGTGTTATTAATTTGGATCGGAACACAGGATTCGGGACACATTGGGTAGCTTACAAGAAACACGGTAATCGAGTTGTCTATTTCGATAGTTTTGGCAACTTGAAACCGCCCAAGGAATTTGTCAAGTACATGAAAAATGCGAAAATATATTTTAATTCCGATCAGTATCAGGATTATGGAATGACAAATTGTGGACATCTTGCTCTAGCATTTCTCTACAATAAAACTTTATAAATGCAGGTGTTGATGCTTACCTCTATCAGTCATGTCACAGACATTCACGTTAAAAGGTCGCTCTCACCGACTTGAAGCATACTTTGTACCTCCCATAGAGCTCGATTCCCGGTTTGATTACTCTTTAGCATTAATTTCGCTAAACACTTGGAACACGATTCCCAATATAGAAGAGGGACGAAACAAGTTCTATTACATTGTCAATAATCAGGAGGAGCGAGTATTGGAAATACCAACAGGGTCCTACGAGTTGGAAGATATCGAACAGTTTCTACAACGTAAGCTCCTAGATCCCAGCGCTCCCGCAGACGAACGGAATCGCATCTTATCGCTTAAACCCAATAACAATACGTTAAAGTGCGAGCTATCCAGTGTCTACGACATAAACTTTAAGCCAAAAGACAGTATTGCAAAGTTGTTGGGATTTTCACCTAAGCTGTTAAAGTCTGGTAAATTCCACGAATCAGATCAGCCTGTGGATATTATACAAGTTGTTACTATTAGAGTAGAGTGTAACATCATTTCCGGCTCGTATTACACAAATAATCCCGCACATACTCTTTACGAATTTTCTCCAACTGTCGATCCCGGTTACAGTATAAATATCGAACCAAGGAATCTAATCTATTTACCTGTGAACCAAAAAAGCATCTATAACATTACTCTCACGCTAGTAGACCAGGATTCTCGGCCTCTTAATTTTCGAGGTGAAGAAGTAGTAATTCGATTAGAACTTAGACGAAATGGTTCTAGTATTTAAAGGATATTTAAACACTAATACATCAGCCGGCAGATCATTCAGTGATCAGAAGTCGAAGGGGTCACTCACGTTTTCAAATATAGTATATTTGCAGTCGAGAAGCAGTACTTACCGCTACCATGTCAGAAAAACTTCAAATCTTCAATCAGATCAAGAGCGATGAGTCGGTCATTCGCGAAGAATGGCACACTTATCACCCCTTTACCAACTCCTTTAATAACAATGACGAAATCGAGATTGTTATCAATCAGCAAGATGTCTTTTTGGATATGAGTGAAGCTCAACTCTACATCGAGGGCACGTTTAAGGTGGAAGCAGATGCCACCGGTAAGACCGGTACTTGCGATCTAACCAATAATGCTGGAGCCTTTCTCTTCGACAGCATTTCCTATGAAGTTAATGGTAAGGAGATTGAAAAGATTCGAGATCCAGGTATTGTTAGCACCGTTAAAAATATGCTATGTTTAAATGAGCAGGAAAGCCGTGCTCTAGACATAGCCGGATGGAATTGGCCTAGTGGAACTGTTAAGACCTTGGACGAAACTTCTAAAGACTTTAATTTTCGCATCCCGCTTTCAATCTTGTTTGGAGTGTTTGTCGATTACCACAATGTACTAATGGGTAAACAGAAAATTAAACTAGTTCGTGCCCGTCATGATGATAACTGCTATAAGTCCACTGGTACTAAGAAGGCAACAATAACCTTAAAAACGGTTGAGTTGAAAGTGAAACATATTTACCCGAGTGATGCAGTGAAATTAAGGTTCTTGGATGAAATTGCAAAGAACAAACCGATATATATTCCGTTTCGAAACTGGGAACTACATGAACTGCCTGCTTTGAGAACAACAAAGCGTGATATTTGGACCGTTAAGACCATGTCTGAGAGAGCCCGATACGTCATTGTATTTTTTATGAAGAAGCGAAAAGATAACTCGGAAGCTGATTGTACCTACTTTGATAATTTAAACCTCACCGACGTTAAGTTATATTTAAATTCTGAAGTTTACCCCTATGAGTCGTTAAATCTAAACTTTGTCAATAGGCAGTTTGCAGAAGCCTATCAGATGTATACGGACTTTCAAAAAACCCATTTGGGAAAGCAGCGGTCGGAGCCGCTGTTGGATTTTCTCGCTTTCGCTGGCAGAGCCCTCTTTGTTATCGACTGTTCCAAACAAAATGAAGCCCTCAAGAGTAACACTATTGACGTTAAGTTGGAGTTTCAAAGTTCCGAAAACTTCTCGGCTGAGTCACGTGCCTTTTGTATAATTATTCATGATCGAGTGCTTGAGTATCAGGCTTTAACAGGTCAAGTACGTGACCTGTTGTAGTCATTTACTATTCAACCCTCTCAGCACGATGAAGTTTGTTGTGGTTGACGTTCAAGGATTCAGCGTTCCAGAATTTCAAGCTAAAGAATTGGCTATTTACGATGGAAAGCAAATAAAAAACTATCTTTTTAAACCAGTTAAGCCGTTTTATGAGCTGTCCTATGATTGTCAGAAGCAAGCAAAGTTTCTATATGGGAACCGACATGGTTTATACTACAATTCCGGTGAAACCGATTACAATGAACTTTACCGTCTTATCTACAACGATCTACGAGATGTTGATGTCATATATGTGAAGGGACATGTAAAGAGGGTCTTCTTACTGGAAACTTTTTCCGCGATGAAATATCTTAAGAACTTACCCGATATTGTTAATTTAGAATTTACTAGAGACAGTGTCAATGTACCGAAATTATCGCTAAGTAAAACCACTTGTTCTTATCATTGTTTAGAATATTGTTCTTGTAGTGCTAAGAATTCCAAAATCTTGTATGAATATATTTATGATTTTTTACCTAAATAAAGAAGTTAAACTGTATTACATGTTTAATTTTATCCTATATTACTAGAACCCCTTGAGAAATTTAGGCATTCCGACTCGAGCATATGACCAAGACGGTTGACTTGTCAGTTAGATTAGACGAGCATTTGAAAAACATACGCATGCTGAAAAGAGACATTAAGTTTTACAAAGAAAAGAAACCTTTGGTTAGAATATTTTCGAAACTTACCATTTAAACTTACCAATGGCTGCCTCCTCCTCATCCAGCTGGGATAAGGTGTTTGAATCTCCTTCTAGATGTCCTGATGTTCCAGCGAAAGTTCTTAAGACTAAGCCTAACCGAGTTTACGAGATTGGTGACTTTATAGCAGTCATTTTTACTGTGTCAGAAGAGGAACGCAAACAAGTAATTTTGCATACTACTGGTTATGGTAAACTTTATTTCTCCAGTGATGAATTTGAAGAATTTCTAAGCACTTTTGATTGTTTCAATACGCACTGGGTGGATATCGTTATGATAATTGGACAGTATACGCTAGTGTTTCATCGCAATGGCGATAAGAGAAGTCTCAAGTTTGAAGATGTCATAACCGACAAGTATCTATTTAGATGGACTGAGAAGTTCATACACCTATTTTCAAAACACATTTATGAATTGTATAAGCTTAATATTGAATATTATACTGTTACCAAATAAATAGTCTAATGCGAATTTGTTTTTTCTTTGCTCTAACTAAGGAAATAAGACGCCAATATAAACACAAAAACAAGCATTTATTAAAGTGTAAAAAAAAAGTTAAAAAAGCACAAAATCTGACCTTACAGTGGTCTGTAAATAGAGTAAAATAAGCAAACAATATAAAAATCAAAAAAATTGGGTAAACTTAGGTAAAATCTACATATAAAAACAATATAAAAATAAAAAAACTAGGGTAAACTTAGGTAGAATATACATATAAAGTAAATAAATGAATACAATAAATAGGGTAAACTAGGGTGACATAAATTGATACAATAAATAGGGTAGACTTGAGTGAAATAACTGAATACACGAACTAATAAAATAAATAACATATATGCCTAATCTAATATCACAGCCTCTAAAGTCACACATTTAGCTACCAAAGGTGATTAAAGTAAAGTTAGCTGTCCGTGATCAGTCTTAGCTCATGGAATTTCCGATGATTCCTTATACTTTTCAATATCTCGATGACCCCAAGCAAGCGTGTTCTCCAAGTCGCCGGGAATAAGATAACGCTTATCGTCCGCGTGTGATAGCGCTACATTATTTTTCAGTTCGACATACATATCGTGTAAATGCGAACGGAAAGTGTTCATCTGTCGATGAATGTGAGTTCCTTCTACGTCAACCGCCTCCCTATAATCGTCAAGAGTCAGTTCTTTCTGGGTGACGTAGTCAGGAACTCCCTTAGCTTTTTTCGTTAACTTTCCCTCCACATTTACACAATATGCCTTCGCCCCGGTACCGTAGAAATCCCAAATGATTTTTCCTGCATACTCGTCTTTCATTTTACCCAAAATTGATTGGTTTACAGGAACATCATGTGGGTTATCTGGGGAGTAATTGGACGTATCGAATCTATCTAAATTTTCTCGCATGTCATGGTAGAAATTGTCGGTTGTAATTTTTAAAACCAGGGAATCGGTGTCAGTGTAGAGTAATACCGCGTTGTTGCCGTATTTTGGCTTAATATACCCGTACAAAAAGTCATACATAATTGTCTTGGATATTTCCAAGATGCTAAAACCTACGTAAATAGGTTTATTATATGTGACTTTTTGTTTTTTCATCTGGATAGCTACCAGGTTCTCGTTGAAAATAGTGCGGTCTTTAAAATGCGGTTTCGAGATTAACGCTTCGGCTCCCAACCTTCTACCAATATTTTCCCAATGAGAAACAAGTTTAACGTCTACCCGTTTCTCCACATTTTCCATCGTTTTCCCAAACACAGCGTTGTTCATAAGTTTGAAAAAGTCCTTTTCAAACTTATTACTCGCTTGATTGCGCATCGCTGTGTTTAGGTCAATGTATTTCTTTAGCCACGGTGATTGGTCAAAAGATATAACGCGATGAATTTTGGTCAGCTTAAGCCCATAATCTAAAGCCTGACGCAAATTTTGGTAATGAATTATATATTTCTCTTTCTTTAACAAATTTGGAATTAATTTTTTAATGTCTTGGAATTTGGATTCCGGTGGAGCTATGGATTGTGGACAAAAGGGTAGTTCGTTGTGTAAATCATGCAACTGTTCGGGGTATTCTAAATCTACCTCTAATATATAGCCAGTTTTAGAATCATTCGCGACATTCCTGTAATCTAAACTTTGAATTTCGGTCTCCTCCAACCACTTAAAATTCCCCGTTGGTAAATATTGTGACATAGCCGCACCATATAGATTGGTGGCGTCCAAATACATGATGTAGGAAGTAGGTTTGGAAGCGTCATAATGAGGTATAAATTTATTATTTGCAAAAGCTTTTCTAACACTACACTGACTGACCCCACCGCGAATACCGTGTTTAAAGAAGTGTACCATGTCTAGATCCGTCAGTAATTCCAAGCTAATTGCTGTGGCCTTGAGTGCAGCATCCATCGCAAGAGATGGCGCTGTGAAGTACTGCGCAGGATCTAGACCGTAAGTGTTACGGCACACGTCTCTAAAACTTTCAAAAACATCTGTTAATAATAATACGTCGGATTTTAAATAAATATCTGAATATTCGCCTAAAGTTTGGCATTCAAATAAATTCCATACAGCCCAAGCACGCTTGTAATCCTCGTTACTAATATCTTCTTTTTTCAGCTGGTTGTAAAAGTCTTTCTGTGATGGAAGCTTTGTATCGTTCAATTTTGCGAAACTGTCCACGTAATTATATGGGAAGACACCCTTCTGTCGAATAAGCTGAAACTTATTTTCTTCCGCGAAATATTTTCTAACTTCTCGACATTGTTCGGGTTTTAAATTTTGACTAAGTTTCTCTAGACTGCTGGCCATGAAACGAAAACTGTCGAGGAAGCGTAATTTTAAAAATACCTGTCGTTGTTTACCATCCCTGTTCTCGATGTTATCCACCAAAACATGTTTAGTAAATGATATATACTTTTCCTTGTTTTGGGGGATAACATCCAGCTTTTCTTCGTTGGAAGCCAATTCCTTAACAAACAGGTGCGAATCAAAGTTGGACGTATTATGGAAAAAGATGGGTATAAATTGAGGGATTTTGTAATTTAGGTTACATACAGAGTGCGCAGCCGCTCGATATTGGCCATTTGTGTGATCGTGGTCGTGCACGCGATCGTTTAATGCTACATCAAATGGCTTTTCGCAGATATGACACACCGCAGCATTTTGATGCTCCATCTCTTGTTCCGCAGAAATAGGTATCATGGGTACTACTTCCTTCATAAAGCGATTATAGATTGATTTACAATCAATCTCTAAGCGTTTTACGAATTCTTTGTGAGCATCCGGACCCCTATAACTTTGGTAAATCGAATGAGCATCATCAAAGTCACATTTGATGTAGTAACCGAAAGAGTACGGGACATGTTTGTGCGTTCTCACAGTGTATGACGTATCGGGATCCTGAGCATTTTCCTCTGTATCGATAGGTTCAAGGATAGTTTCGAAATCGGCATAAACAACGAAAGGTACTTTTAATTTCTTTTCAAAGTTTGTAAATTTCAAAATATTCTCGGGAATCTCTTCACCATATTTATTTTTTTTTAAATTTGTCGTAGGGACTTTAGCTAAAACGTGCCCGCAATCGTGCTCCTGATGAGCCTTTAATTTTTGTTCTGAATCAAAATACGATAAACAACCATCACATAAATACTTAGCACCATGATGCAAGGATAATTGTCTTGAGATCAGGCGAGATAAACTTCTTATTAAGCAGTAATGGCTATTACCATAGTCATCACTGATTACTAACAAATTTACATGTCGCTCTCTGTTACGAGAATTTGTAAAGTATAAGGGCCCCACGACTTCAATAATATTTTTACCATCTTCGAACAGTTTCTCCAGTCCATATACGTTGATAGAAATATTATTGAGTCGTTCAAACTTCGCTACATCGCTAAGTTTAATCGGAAATTCCATACCTGTAAAGTCCAACTCGTTTTCAAAAGGCAAATAGTTCGCGACTCTATTTGCATTTTGAGTTCGATCCAAAGGATGCAAGGCGGCTAGGACTGACCACATAAAACATTTTTGATCGGTGTTCTGGATGTTTAAGACAGCTTTCTTTGCTTCAATCTCCTTTGGCAGCGGGATGTAGGAAGATGGCTTCAGAGGCTGGATTTTGTTGATTCCTAATTCTAAGTGAAGAAGCTGCTGAAGCGTCCACCCTGTAACAATAGAGATATCAATTAGCGAGAAATCTTAAACAGTTTCAAATTTGTTTTGTTTTGCAATAGTTTTCCACTCACCACTATCCTTTTCCTGAAATTCGGAATGCTTTCGGTCTAGGATGGTGATAAACTGCTCGAACAGCTCCTCCAAGTCCGTAGCCCCATTCACCATCTGGTACTTGCTGTTGAAGGACTTCACCTCTGACGACTCGTTCGACTGCAGGAGGAAGCGGCCGAAAAGCTCCAGTCCGACCTTAAGCTGATCATACTTCGCTCGGATGTCTCCCACCAACTTGATGAATTTTTGTTTGAGATGTTGCAGATAGTCCTTTACGTTGGTGGGATCCTGGCTTGAAGTCAGTCGGTACGTCGCAATTCGGCTCCTGAATGATGTTCTTATCAACTCTACTCCTTCCTCCTCCTGCATCACGCAGCATTTCTCACGATGTCCCAGGGTCCGTAGATGTCCACCCCATCGGTTCGTGGGAACCTCTAGTTTGCATGTTGCACAATGCTGCGTGGACGATGTTGTTGGTTCTGAAAATAGGAATAAATAATTAGTACCTGAGTTATATACAGACAAATTTATTATTTCGGTTACTAGAAATTTCAAATTTAAATACTTACCATCTGTCGAATCGAGTCTTGCTCTTTGCGCCATGGGAGATTGCGGAGAATCGACGGCGGCTCTTCTCTTCAGGGCTCCATGTTTCTGACGTTGATGGTGTTGTAGAGCTCTCTCAGACTTGGCAGTTACTCCGCAAGTCTCGCAGACTTTGCCTGACTGTCTGCAGTCCCCATGGCGTTTGAGGCTGTCCTTCCTGGTGAAGGAGGCGTTGCAGAATTCGCATACGAACATTTTCTATAACACATTAAGATTGGAAAATAATTTTCGGACAAACAAATTGGAAAACAATTTGAACACAGAGTTTGAGAGAAAAAGTGTTTGGCAAAAAAATTTTAAAACTTTTTAAACATTTTTGGCTTTACTCCACACGCGTACTTCCTATTTTCTTTTGAGCTCTAACGGCACACTATGCTGATGAATTTTTGTAAATTTTTTCCACTCCAATTGCAGTTTGAACACAAAAACTATTTTTTTTTTGGAAAAAGGTGTCTTTAATCTACACCCGTACATCCTATTTTCTTTTGAAATCTAAAGGCACCCTCTTAGCAAGAATTTTTGTCAATTTTTTCAATTCAACTTGCAGTTTGAACATAAAAAACTAGTAATATCTTCCACGCAAGTACTCCTAATATTCTACACGTTCATACTAATACGCCACCAAGTAAATCCTCTCGGTACTTACCCAGATTTCACAGTACACTCGCTTCACAAAGAAAAACTCTGATTGTCTAAGAATAACTAATTCCCAACACTTTGATCCGCACTTTTTCCCGATCACCTTCACTCTAGGAATTCTTGATGCTAACTGCTGCTCTCGCCTAGGTGACTTTGCTAGAAATCAATATTTTCATAACTCCTACCCCTCCCCGCTGCCCTGATCGTAACTATCTGCGCTTTACATTAAAATGCATGATCATTGTACTTTACTCCGGATGGTACCGCTCGGTACGGAAAACAGCGGTCGCGTTGACCTTGCCTCGTGCTGTGTTATTTTCGCGCTCTTTGTCCAGTATTATTCCACTGATTATGCAATCTTTCTCGAATATTCTGCATCTCCAACTCTTGCTCATAGTCCTACTAATCCTACTAATCCAACTACTCCAACTACTCCTACTTCTGCACTAACGCCATCTTTCTCCGAAACTCTGAACACCTCCTACTCCAACTACTCCTAATTCTACACTAACGCCATCTTTCTCCGAACCTGTGAACAGTATTTCTAGTTTGCTCCTAATTTTGTATTGTAACCATTGAATTTTTTGTCAGTCCTGAAAACTTAAAAAATTCAAATTTTCGATCTTACGTCAAAATAAATATAAAATATAATGTCTTTCAGTTAGAGATCTTTATCAGCCGGGGTGACGAAGTCACTTTTTTCACTAACTGCGCACGAATCGCACCCTCGCTACTACCAAAAAGACGCATTTTGGTTTCTGCGCAACTTGTGAACTTTGTAACCCTCTAGCGCCGAAACGGCTAAACGGATTTCGATGCCATTTGGGGAATATATTTTATTCCTCCTACCCGTCATCCCTATCGAAGCAAAAAAATTTTAAGGCCCTTTTGGTCAGCGCCAGAGTAATTGCCTAAAGGACCTTACTCTTTTTGGGAGTTTTTGAACCTGCATATCTCATGGTCTTTCTGACTTCTATCTAACACCAAAATTTGAATTCTTCAACACTTACCGTTTAAGCGCTAGCCGTAATTTAGTTTTTTATTTACCGTCATCAGTTCCTGTGCTCCTGATACATGAAACACCTTTGTAACCCTCTAGCGCCTAAACGGCTCAACGGATTTCGATGCCATTTGGGGAATATATTTTATTCCTCCTACCCGTCATCCCTATCGAACCAAAAAAATTTTAAGGCCCTTTTGGTCAGCGCCAGAGTAATTGCCTAAAGGACCTTACTCTTTTTGGGAGTTTTTGAACCTGCATATCTCATGGTCTTTCTGACTTCTATCTAACACCAACATTTGAATTCTTCAACACTTACCGTTTAAGCGCTAGCCGTAATTTAGTTTTTTATTTACCGTCATCAGTTCCTGTGCTCCTGATACATGAAACACCTTTGTAACCCTCTAGCGCCTAAACGGCTCAACGGATTTCGATGCCATTTGGGGAATATATTTTATTCCTCCTACCCGTCATCCCTATCGAAGCAAAAAAATTTTAAGGCCCTTTTGGTCAGCGCCAGAGTAATTGCCTAAAGGACCTTACTCTTTTTGGGAGTTTTTGAACCTGCATATCTCATGGTCTTTCTGACTTCTATCTAACACCAAAATTTGAATTCTCCAACACTTATCGTTTAGGGGCGAGGGCCTCTATGAATTACTAATTCTTCTACACTAACGCCATCTTTCTCCGAAACTCTGAACAGTATTTCTAGTACTGCTACTTCTACACTAACGCCATCTTTTTTCGAAACTCTGAACAGTATTTCTCGTCTCCTTGTATTCCTAGCAGTAGCCTGCTATTATTGTGGTTAAATAAATAATTTTCCTACGACTACTACGTGTTTTCTTCCTTCCCAACATTTCTTACCCCTCGTTCTCATCGTGACTTCGCTCAAAAAAACAACACCAACCACTTTCCTGCCTAGCTGCCGCCGCAAGTCTATATGTTCTGAACTCAATATTTTATGTGAAGCCAATGGCCAGGTCGGTTAGAGCGTTGCTGTTCCACTATGCAGGTCCCAGGTTCTAATCCCAGCATGGACAAAATCAAGAAAAAAGTTTTTGACGTCATTTTTCCCCGAAATACTTAATACTAATAATATTCTTACGAAGTAGTACTCATATCCGATGCAGTTCGGGCCTAAACAGATAGTGCCCAAGTGGTTGGTGCCCCCCTCAAGTTGTTAAAGCCCCGAGTAGTTCAAGCCCCAAGTAGTTCAGACCAAAGTAACTAACGCCCAAGAGTGTGACAGTTGACAGATGACGTATGACAGATGACGTATGGCAGATGACAGTTGACAGATGACAGTTGACAGATGACGTATGACAGATGACGTATGACAGTTGACAGATGCGCGCGCAGATGACGCCTGCGCAGTTGATTTGGGCGATGGGTGGATGCAGAACTCCCAAACTATCCCTACTGTACTGTTAGGGACATTCAAGGGGGGAGGAATACCGGCTAGTTCTTCAGAGCAAAATCCATGGATGTAGCGGTAGAAAAGGGATAAATCCCCTACAGCGCGGCGCGGCGGTGGGCGAGAGAAGGGAGTTTTCTCGTGAGGGCTGGGTCATTGATAAGTCCAGTGGCGACTCGTGCCATTTAGTTTAAGTGAGGCGCAGGCAATAAAAAAAAAGCCCGCCGCAGGTGCAGCGCCGCAGGCGAAATTATTTTTTGGACCAGGCCCAAATTTTAACAAATTTGGTAAATAATAAAGCACTATGGGCGGATTTTCGAATTAATAAATAACACAGAAATTTAATAAGTATACCAAGGCTATAAAAAAAGGTATAAAAAGGCCCACTCTTCCCCCTCCAGTCTACACCATTTCCAACACATACTATAAGAATGTTATTCTTAGATCGCCAAATGAAAAATTAGTTTAAATAAATTAAAAAATTACAACCAAAAAAACAGGTTAAGGAATCCAGGTAAAGCAGGCGCAAGTGCCTTATCTTCCCTATAAGCTCCCTTGGTAAGGTATATTTTGTCTTAATATGAATAAATTTCCACATCACCCGGGAGGTATTATTCTGCGACGCGTACATCGTACATTTGGCAACAAGAGGCCGCCGGAATCGCGCCTCAGATATGACGTAAATTTGCGTATTACCCCGGTCTTGTGCAATATAGTGGTGGGGGTGTGCATAGCATTTTGTCGCCGATGTGTGACGTATTGTAAGCCCAAATTTTTAGGATTGTATTTGCTTCTATGCGGTCCGGCAACGATTGAAAACTTTATTAGAGTTAAAGTTGGAAGGGGTGCGCGCTAAATTTGAAAGATAATATTTTAAACCTTGATGGATATTCGATGTTTTGATACTTTTAATGTTTGTTGGTTGTTAGAAATTAGTTAGTTAGTAGGAAAACGTTTTATATTTAAACAAATGATGTATCAAAAATTTACATTATAACATAATAACATGTGGTGAGGCCCGGCCTCAGTTGCTTCATACGACGGGCCGCCACTGGATAAGTCGAATAGCTCTCTTTTGTATAGAATCAAGGATCTTAAGTGTCGAAGGTGATGCCGCTCCCCAGATGTGGGAGCAGTACTCTAGGTTAGGTCTTATTTGGGAAATATAGAGAGTGTATAAGTTGGACGGGGAGAAGTATTTTCTGGCTCGAAAGAGAAAACCAAGCTTTTTAGCTGCCGATGTGGCTACTGAAGTAATGTGTTTGTGCCAGCTGAGATCATGTTCGAAAACGACGCCAACGAGATCGAATGTTTCGTAGTTTTGTAGGGCTTGGCCATTCATGTGGATGGGGTAAGCGTTGCCAGATTTTTTGCGTGAGAGGGAGCAAGACTGGGTTTTGGAGGCGTTGAACTGAACAAGGTTCTTGGCACCCCAGTCTAAGATGAATTGAAGATCTTGGGAAAGGGAAAGGTATATAGATCTGCGTCTATTATCCAACTCCTGATTAGAAACTTGTTTGGAAGAATGAATATTGGAGTGTAGAGTACTATCGTCAGCATAACTGTGGATGGGATTGGTAGTTGAAGAGAGTAGGTCATTAATGTGAAGAGGAAATAGGGTTGGTGCCAGGACTGAACCTTGGGGGACACCAGCATTGATAGGATGGAAGTTAGATGAGTCACCGTCAACCACAACAGATATGCGCCGATTGGAGAGGAAGCTGTCGAGGTACATGGTTTGGTAGGAAGACCGTAAGAAGGTAGTTTGTTGAGGAGTGCGGCATGCCATACTTGGTCAAAGGCCTTGGAAATATCGAGAGCAACAATCTGAGATTCGCCATGAAAATCAAGAGACCTGTTCCAGTTATATGCGACAAAGCTAAGGAGATCAGCTGTGGATCTTTGGTGACGAAATCCGTACTGTCTGTCATGGATGATTTTGTGTTTTCTAGATATTTTAGAATTTGCAAGTTGATTACTTTCTTCATAACTTTGCTGACAACGGAGAGAAGAGAGATAGGTCTATAATTGGATGGAAGGGACTTGGAACCTTTCTTCGGGACAGACTGCACACGAGGAGTCTTCCAGCTATCTGGGAAGATACCCTTGTCATAAGAGATCTGGAAAAGACGAGTTAAGATGGGTGCAAGTTCTTGAGCGCATTTTTTTAGAACAATTGCTTGTATGCCATCCAGACCAGAGGACTTTTTGGTGTCAAGGGATAGAAGAATTTTTTGAACTTGTTTGACCTTAAGTATTATATCGGGCATTTTGTGGGGTACAGACTTAGCGGTTGGAAGAGCGAAATTGGGGGGAGGAATCAGGGTGGAATTGGAAGCGAATTGTTTGGCGAATAGTTCTGCTTTCCCTTTAGAGGTAGAGATAACTTCGTTGTCGGAGGTCAGGGGAGGAAAAGTGCTTCTACAGAAGTTCTGACTAATGTT
Organism: Philopedon plagiatum; assembly: GCA_963971165.1. Classification (NCBI taxonomy): domain Eukaryota; kingdom Metazoa; phylum Arthropoda; class Insecta; order Coleoptera; family Curculionidae; genus Philopedon; species Philopedon plagiatum. Next base: position 74,409,146 of record OZ020190.1, read on the forward strand.
TTTGGCAAGTGACCAGAAAGATTTGCCGCCGTTGGGACAAGAAAGCACTTTATCTTTTATGCGGTTGTTAAAAGCATTTTTGGACTCTAAGATAGTTTGGTTGTATTGATTTCTGGCCTCGGTGAAAATTTGACGATTTTCGGGTGTAGGATTTTGAAGATATCTTTTGTGAGCTTGGGCTTTTTTGAGCCTGGCTTTGCCACATGCCTTGAAGAACCATGGCTTTTGATGGTGGAGTTTAGGTTTCTTGCGGGTATGTGGAATGAAACCTTCAATACCAGCTTGAATAATGTCCGTGATATGAGAGCAAATTTCGGAGGGATCGGGAGTGGAGAAACAGACAGGGTTCCAAGGGAAAGCAGAGAAGTTTCGAAGACCATCCCAGTCGGCAGAATTGTAGTGCCAGATTGTGCGTTCTGGCATGATTTCAGCAAACTCGGGATGTATGGGACAAGAGACGGTAATGAGGCCATGATCTGAACGACCAAGGGGAGCGCATACAGATGTTAAGTAAGGCTCAGGATGGGTGGTAAGAAAAAGATCTAGTGGATTTGCATTATGAGTAGAAACGCGGGGAAAGTATGTTGGTTCTCTAATCAAATTGGTGAGCGAGTTGCTGATTGCGAAGTTTTCTGCTGCTCTGCCTTCTGGGTCAGTTTTTGTGGATCCTAACCATTCCTTGCCATGGACGTTGAAGTCGCCTAGGACGATAACTTCAGCGGGGGGGGGGGGGAATTCGGAGATGAGATGGTGGATTTTTGCGGAGAGAAAGTCAAAGAACTCATTGTAGGATTTGTCTGATGGGGAGCGATAGATGCAACAGATAAATTTAGTAGAAGATTTAAGGGCGAGTTTTAGCCAGAGAATATCGGGCTGGCCTGATTCCAGGTTCGGGAGTCTGGTGCAAAAAAGACTGCTGCGAACGTAGGCACATACATTAAACAACCCCCTAAAAATGAAAATAATTTTTATCTTAAAAAGTATTTATTTTAAAAAACTTTAAAACACGTCAATTTTATTTTATTTTTTTACCTAGCATACCTACCATTTGTTTTATGTTTAAGAAGGTAGTGCACGTGGGTAAAAACTACCCAGTATTTAAAATTGTTAGAATTTCTTAAGCTAAAATGTTAAATCATAGCGTATATCATGACTCATGACTATTTTTCCCATGGTCAAGCCTATGTCCCCGATGTACTAAATTACATCGATAATTATCCTCAAGAATTACAGCGAATATTTCCCCCATGTACGAAAACCCACATAGGAGGTGTGGTCTTTCCCAAAATTACAGCGATAATTCCCCTCAAGAATTACAGCGCTAATTCAAGACAACATTGGTAATTATTATAATTATTGTACTTATAGCAGAAACACATTTTATTCCTAATTTTAATTATATTTTTTATTATTACTTGTGTTCACTTTTATTTAAGTTAAAATAAGTTTGTTGTTCGTTATGTTTTTATTGTATATTGATGTTTTATTTTAAAATATGAAATACGATTTTTCGGGAAATATACTCCGAATACCAGTCGTACATCAGAAATATCCAGGTAATTCTGCATTCTGCATGTTAGTCGACTCCAAATCAAGCAACTTTGCCGCACTTTAATCTTAGATGTTTACGAAAATAAAGATTGAAGATGTTATTATTGGGGTCAAAACGTTGGTATATGATTAAAATAGTATTGCATTCTTATTTAACTCGACACAAGGTCTACAAAACCACAATAAAAAATACAGGTTCGTATTTAAAAAAGCATACCTGATGATTGTACCCGAAAGACGAAACGTCGGAATCAGTATCTGATAATAACACGTTATAAAAAATAAATGGTGGCAATAAAGATGTAAGATTAATTTTTCGCCATCTCTGTAAATAAAGCTAGGGAAAAATAAAAACAGAATCGAGAATTTTCGGTTTTTTCCGAATATCTTCGGAAGTATTTGGAATTTTCGAAATTTTTCGACGGCTTGTTAGTCGTCTCCAAATTGCGCAACTTTGCCCTAATTTAACCTTCGCTGTATCTCTTACCGTTTAGGAGATCCCAATGGTGAGCTTTGAATTTGTAACACCATGCAGACCTGTGAATAATAAAAATAATTTTTTTTTAATTGGTCACAGCCCGTAAGTAATAAATCATTAATCACTAGCCGTAAATATTGATAATTATTATTTTTCGGAAAGTGCATAAAAATCACTATGTTATTAAATACTCAGTCGTAGAAAGAATATATTTTCATCCCATCCTAGCCCCAACCCTTAAGTTTTTTTACATTTTTTTTAGCGAAATTGGATACCTCGACCTCGATTACTCCGAAAATGACATATTACTCAACTTTTTGGAAAAAATCTATTTTCATCCCTTTCCACCCCCACCCCTTTAGGTTTTGTTTTTTTAGCGAAATTGGTTACCTTGACCTTCATAACCCCAATAAGGACATATTACTCAAGGTTGAAAATTAAACATTTAAATAATTTTGAGGTTAGGTGAGTTAGGGTCAGCTAGTTATCACAAATAAACTACATCAACATCTCTTTTAAAAAATTCATATTTTAACTTACCGTTATTGAGATTTGCCAGTTGCGCTAATCTTTTCCCCGCGACATCTTATGTTCGTCACTAAGTAATCGTGCCGGCAGCAATAAACACCGTCAAATGCAGAATGGAATAAAATAAATGCAAAATTTCAAACAAAAAGCGGTTAGGTCTGTCTATAAATAGATTGCGACGTTGCCCAACTTATGACGCAATAAAATACGAAAATTCTACATAATATACTTAAAGATGTATATTAATTTACCGCCCCTATCGGAATTTCAGTGAACTAAAATTGTATTTTATTTTACAAATTGCTAATGTTGTCGCGTCCACTCAAAATTTCTAACCCATAAATATCTCTTAATTCCGATTGAATGGCGCTAAGATTTTTTAAATTTGAATTAAAGGCGGGAATCTCCACGAGCTGACATGAATTTTTGGTTGACAAAATGCGCGGAAAGATGATTTACAAGGGTTTACTTTATCGCGTCCGATATTCGGACGCAATAGAGCGATGGACGCAACAATCAATGGTCACAGGTATAATAAGGACGCAAAAATGATCGCGGTTTGAATATATATATATACAGTGACCGGCAAAAAGTTGGACACATATGGGAAAAATTTTTATTATTGGAATATTGAAAAAACTTTTTATGCCGATTGTCTCTGCATGATGGGTAACCTAAAAATTCATTTTGACATTTGTTACGTGATTACTCGTTTGCCGGCAAAATTGAAAAAAATATATATTGTCATGGAAAACTGGTATTAGGTGACAAGATATTGAAAAAAGTTATTAGAAAAATGTGTTTAAATTTTAATTTTATACTCCTTGGCAAAGTCTGGAGCCAAAATTAAAAAAAAAGTATTTTACATTTTTTGAAAAAAAAATGTACAATATTAGTTTCATATTCCCATGAATTTAATAAAAATGTGTTAAATGATCGAAAACCAAGGTAATAACCTATTATCTCAACATTTTTGTTATTACTTAAAAGTTTTATTTGATAAAATTTAAAATTTAGCTTTTTTCCATGTACTTGGGTGTGGCCAGGCCCTGTATCTGGCAACCATATTTACCATTTATAGTTACTTCTGGAACAATATGCTTACGAAAGACCGTTTGCTCTAATTTTGAAGAAATTTTAACGTGTCTACCAAAATGGTTGCCAGATACAGGGCCTGGCCACACCCAAGTATATGGAAAAAAGCTAAATTTTAAATTTTATCAAATAAAACTTTTAAGTAATAACAAAAATGTTGAGATAATAGGTTATTACCTTGGTTTTCGATCATTTAACACATTTTTATTAAATTCATGGGAATACGAAACTAATATTGTACATTTTTTTTTTCAAAAAATGTAAAATATTTTTTTTTTATTTTTGGCTCCAGACTTTGCCAAGGAGTATAAAATTAAAATCTAAACACTTTTTTCTAATAACTTTTTTCAATATCTTGTCACCTAATACCAGTTTTCCATGACAATATATATTTTTTTCAATTTTGCCGGCAAACGAGTAATCACGTAACAAATGTCAAAATGAATGTTTAGGTTACCCATTATGCAGAGACAATCGGCATAAAAAGTTTTTTCAATATTCCAATAATAAAAATTTTTCCCATATGTGTCCAACTTTTTGCCGGTCACTGTATATATATATATATATATATATATATATATATATATATATATATATATATATATATATATATATATACATATATATATATATATATATATATATATATATATATATATATATATATACAGGGTGGTGCAACCAAGATGGGGTGGACGATTGTGAGTTAACGGTGAGGAATTTGGAAAATTTTTTTTTTGGATATTATAGATAGTCAAACCCGCTATGTTTTAAAATTATAGCCATAATACAGGGTGGTCCGAAAAACTCGTGGCGAACCAAACTTGTGTTTTTTTAAATGGGACACCCTGTATATAATTGTTCCAACTGATTCTCCTGTTCGTTACGATCATTTTGATATCGGGTTTATTGGGTCTAAAACTTATAGTAAGGGAATGGGACGCGGTTAAATTTGAAAAAATGGTCGCAGTTCGGCCATTTTAAAAAAAAATTGAAGCAGGTATGGAAAAACCAAATATTCCATAAAACGTTACATATCCTTAAATACATTAATCGCTTGCAATTTGTTTAAAATTATTCACTGTTATACAGGGTGGTCAAGTTATGCAAATACGCCCTGGACTCATTTTTTTTAAATGGAACACCCTGTATATTTTATTTTCATCTTAAAGATAACATTGCTAGCTTTCAAAAAATACCATACATGATGCCTTTCTGACCAACAGTTTTTAGTAAACTAGCCGTGAATCCAAGGTTTCTTCATTCTAATACGATTTTACTGAATTTACGTTGTTTATTATTAAATATCTAATATTAGGAGGCCATGACACTATCATAAATGAAACAAAAGATTGACGAACTTGTCAAAGCTACTGCCGCACAGTCCATTATTTACAAGTTAAGTGTAGGTGGCCCAATAATTATGAGGTAAGAAGACTGAGACCCGAAACTTTTACATGTTTATTAGAGATATTTCAAAAAACAGAAAATATTGTTTTTAGGAAATGTAAAGTAATTAGTAAACCAGTTATAAACAAAGATACCTAATCAGTTATCAGTATTATTAATATATTACCAAGCACCATTTTGCTGAAGGCACATTTCGAGTCTATCCATAAATGAAAGTTTCACTTTTCTCAAAGTCTGTTCTGAAACGTTGCGAAAACTGTTTCTTATTCTCGTCTTCATATCTTTCACTGTGGTTGGAACCTCTTTATAGACTTCTTCTTTAACATGCCCCCATAGAAAAAATCTAGTGGTGTTAAGTCGGGTGGTCTGGCTGACCACTTACCTGGTCCACCTCGCCCAATCCAACGATCTGTCTTCCAATTTATCGACAAAATATCTTACATTCCTATGGCAATGCGGGGGCGCTCCATCATGTTCAAACCATAAGGATCCCCTTACCATTAAATGTAAATCTTCAAGCAATACTGACAACTCGTTTCTCAAAAAATTTGTTTATAACTGGTTTATTAATTACTTTACATTTCCTAAAAACAATATTTTCTGTTTTTTGAAATATCTCTAATAAACATGTAAAATTTTCTGGTCTCTGTCTTCTTACCTCATAGTTATTGGGCCACCTACACTTAACTTGTAAATAATGGATTGTACGGCAGTAGCTTTGACAAGTTCGTCAATCCTGTTTCATTTATGATAGTGTCATGGCCTCCTAATATTAGATATTTAATAATAAACAACGTACATTCAGTATAATCGTATTAGAATGAAGAAACCTTGGTTTCACGGCTAGTTTACTAAAAAACTGTTGGTCAGAAAGGCATCATGTATGGTATTTTTTGAAAGCTAGCAATGTTATCTTTAAGAAAAAATAAAATATACAGGGTGTTCCATTTAAAAAAAATGAGCCCAGGGCGTATTTGCAAAACTTGACCACCCTGTATAACAGTGAATAATTTGAAACAAATTGCAAGCGATTAATGTATTCAAGGATATGTAACGTTTTATGGAATATTTGGTTTTTCCATACCTGTTTCAAATTTTTTTAAAAAATGGCCGAACTGTGAGCATTTTTTCAACTTTAACCGCGTCCCATTCCCTTACTATAAGTTTTAGACCCAATAAACCCTAAATCAAAATGATCGTAACGAACAGGAGAATCAATTGGAACAATTATATACAGGGTGTCCCATTTAAAAAAACACACGTTTGGTTCGCCACGAGTTTTTCGGACCACCCTGTATTATGGCTATAATTTTAAAATATAGCGGCTTTGACTATCTATAATATCCAAAACAAATTTTTTCGAAATTCCTCACCGTTTACTCACAATCGTCCACCCCATCTTGGTTGCACCACCCTGTATATATATATATATATATATATATATATATATATATATATATATATATGAAGAAATATTGATCCGGGAGTACATCCGTTCGTTTGTTAAATTCCTATTGGAATCTGGCAGACGTTTCGCCAAGGTCTCACTTGGCATTATCAATGCTTACTCGTTGCTGTCAAGTCGTAAACTGATGAATCTTTGTCGTGACTCTCGATATTTATGGCCTGCGCCGGAGGTTGTAGCGGTTCTGGTTAGCTGGCGTTGGCTCCGCCCCCTCAGTCGTTGCTTCGTTGCCAACGGAGCAACGACTGAGGGGGCGGAGCCAACGCCAGCTAACCAGAACCGCTACAACCTCCGGCGCAGGCCATAAATATCGAGAGTCACGACAAAGATTCATCAGTTTACGACTTGACAGCAACGAGTAAGCATTGATAATGCCAAGTGAGACCTTGGCGAAACGTCTGCCAGATTCCAATAGGAATTTAACAAACGAACGGATGTACTCCCGGATCAATATTTCTTCACATTTCTCCATCCGTGAAAGTCTACGTTCAAACATATATATATATATATATATATATATAAAGCATTTAAAATGTTCATTAGGACATACGTTCATATGAAGTTTTCTTTTTAAAATGGACCCAAAAATCGCCCCCTTAAATATTGACATTCAATTAGGAAACACCCTGTATATACGGCCTATTTCGTAATTTTTGATACTCTTTGGGTCACATCGCATGTATCTATTTTCTAAGCTTGTCGGAATGAAAAACTGATGTGACGAATTTAAATAAATTTCTTTCTATCGCAAAAACCAAAGCTATATATTATATATATATATATATATATATATATATATATATATATATATATATATATATATATATATATATATATATATATATATATATATATATATATATATAAATATATAGCTTTGGTTTTTGCGATAGAAAGAAATTTATTTAAATTCGTCACATCAGTTTTTCATTCCGACAAGCTTATATATATATATATATATATATATATATATATATATATATATATATATATATAAATATATAGCTTTGGTTTTTGCGATAGAAAGAAATTTATTTAAATTCGTCACATCAGTTTTTCATTCCGACAAGCTTAGAAAATAGATACATGCGATGTGACCCAAAAAGTATCAAAAATTACGAACTAGGCCGTATATACAGGGTGTTTCCTAATTGAATGTCAATATTTAAGGGGGCGATTTTTGGGTCCATTTTAAAAAGAAAACTTCATATGAACGTATGTCCTAATGAACATTTTAAATGCTTTACATAATTATATAGATATTCATGAAACAGTTGTAGAAGTTAAAATTTTGAAAAAGACATTTTATCAGAATCATGCCCTGAATGTTTTATTAGCTGGACTTAGGGAACCACAAGGTTCTATGATAAGATCCATGAGACCGAATAGTTTAGCAGAAGCTCAACAATTTATTATAACCGATAATAACATTAGGTATCAACAAAGAAATTTTAAACACGATAATTCTAATTATAATAATAATAACAGCTAAAATAATAAAACATCAAAACCACATTTCTCACCTCAACACTCAAATCATCCCCCACAAAATTTTAGACCGGTTATTCCCCAAATTTCATTCCCCTCTACCCTATCAATATTCAACCTAGAGCCATTGCTCCAACTAAATATCTTACAAACAGACAAGTATTCGGACCCCCAACTAATGTCTTTAAACCCAAAAATAATATTCACACCCTACCAAAACCAGTACCTATGAGTGGTATATCTACTTCCACACAAAAATTCAATAACATTCCCCAACATAGACCCCCTTTCACAAACCAAAATCCACAAAGACCAAAATATGTTTTCGAAGAATTATACAACCTAGAAGGAAACCAATATTACCAGCCCCATACTTTCGAACCCAGTACATCCCAATATTATTACAACTATTATCCCAATGAACATCTCCCCGATCAAGAACAATTCGTTTCGCAAATAGAACACGATAATTCCACTACAGAAGACAATGACTCCCTAAACGAATATTACAACGAACATTTTCAGGAAATAGCCCCTCAGGAAGACACAACACAGAAATTCACTCGATTTATGACAAAAAACATTTACCATACATAACCATACAAGACCCCCCATTAAAACTACTTATAGACACAGGAGCGACAAAATCATTTTTAGACCCAGATATAGCCCAGGAACCTTTCTATGATTTTATAAAAAAAGAACCATTTACAGTAAGCTCAATATTTCAAACCACTTCTAGAGATCATTGTGTAGAATTGCCAATTTTTAAAGAATTCCACGAAAACAGCAAAATTAAAATGTTTCTCTTTAAATTTCATAATTTTTTCGATGGACTTATAGGCTTTGACGTCATAAAAGATTTGAAAATCCAATTAGATTTCGAAAAAGGATATTTAATAACTCCCCATACCGAAATCCCCATATCATATTATGATTCAGATAGCAAACTTATATTTTACGCAAAAATCGAACCATTAAGCGCTATAAAAATAAAAATTCCAGTTAACGTAGAAAGTGGACACATAATTATACCTGAGATAAAATATCGCAATTGTTTCATTAAGGCTAGTTTAAGTACCGCTGTTAATGGATACGCATTAACGGAAGTACATAACATTTCCAATAATCAAGAAGACATTATTCAATATAACCCCATTAATACCGAACCCGTTAACACTAAAGATTTCGAAATTTACCACGTGAAAGTTCACCCTGAAACCAACGTACCAACTAATGACATAATGACACTTATTAGAACTGACCACATGACCGACGAAGAAAAGAAATCAATAAAAAAATTATGCACCGAATATTCTGATATTTTTCATAAAGAAGGCAACCCATTAACTTTTACCAACAAAATAAAGCATGAAATAAAAACAAAAGACGAAATCCCGGTTTATACCAAATCCTACAGGTATCCCTTTATTCATAAACCTGAGGTAGAGAAACAAATTAACAACATGCTAAACCAAGGTATTATTAGACCAAGCGAATCCCCTTGGTCAAGCCCCATATGGATAGTCCCAAAAAAATTAGACGCTTCAGGAAAAAGGAAATGGAGAATTGTAGTGGACTATCGTAAAATAAATGAAAAAACAATCGACGACAGATACCCCCTTCCAAACATTAACGACATACTTGACAAATTAGGTCGTTGCCAATATTTCATGACACTAGACCTCGCTCAAGGCTTTCACCAAATAGAAATGCACCCCGATGACATAAGAAAAAACGGCTTTCAACGTAGAAAACGGTCATTACGAATACGTTAGAATGCCGTTTGGTCTAAAAAACGCACCTGCCACATTTCAACGCGTTATGGACAATGTCCTACGTGGTCTTCAAAATAATATTTGTTTAGTATACATGGACGACATAATAATATTTTCAACCTCCCTACAAGAACACATAACCAACCTAACTAAAGTTTTTCAACGTTTACGTGAAGCTAACTTAAGAATACAACTAGACAAATCGGAATTCTTACGGAAAGAAGTAGCCTTTTTAGGACACATTATAACCCCAGACGGCGTAAAAGCAAACCCCGATAAAATCAAAGCCATTTTAAACTTTCCTACCCCGAAACTAAAGGATTTCTAGGTCTCTTAGGTTACTACCGTAAATTTATTAAAGACTTCGCTAAGCTTACGAAGCCTCTAACAAAATGTTTAAAGAAAGATGCAAAAGTCTTTCACGACGAAAACTTTATTAACACTTTCGAAATGTGCAAAAAACTATTGGCAAATGATCCTATATTGCAATATCCCGACTTTTCGAAACCTTTTAACCTGACCACTGATGCAAGTAACTTCGCCCTTGGAGCCGTCCTGTCTTAAGGCCCAATAGGTAGCGACAAACCTGTTGCATACGCCTCGCGAACCCTTAATGGTTCCGAACACAATTATTCCACAATTGAAAAAGAACTTCTTGCAATTGTTTGGGCAACCAAATATTTCAGACCATACCTCTTCGGTCGTAAATTCAAAATAATAACAGACCATCAACCACTTCAATGGCTAATGTCCTTAAAATAACCTAATTCACGTCTAGTCCGTTGGCGCCTCAAACTAGAGGAATACGATTACGAAATTCACTATAAAAAAGGCAAATTAAATACGAATGCAGACGCCTCATCACGCATAGAAATCTTCCCCAACTAAACAGACGAACTACCCATATTTAAAATAATGAAAGAATATAATGACAACCCACGATTATTTACTGAACCTGGTCTCTCAACTAGTACAGAAAATCAATCAATAATTGCTGAAGTAGACCCCGACGAAAACGACAATGACACTATACACACGAGTAGAGAAGATCCCATTTGTACAATTAATATTACTGAAAAACCACTTAATCAGTTCCAAAATCAAATAATTATCTCCATATCAGACAACCCATACATCAAAAAACCACAAAAATTATTTATGCAACCCAACTCAAGAACTCGCTGGTACATTTATACAAACTCTGACAGTTTTAGAGAGCAAATAATTACTTTTCTTAAAGAATACGGTAATTCCCGGTCCACATACGTTTTTTACTTTACCGACGACCCAGAAGACAACTTATATAAAGAACTAAGCCGTTTAATTGCGGAAACGTTCAAAAATTCATCTTTTAAATTCTTAAAATCCAACAAAAAATTAACTGACATCACAGACTCTCAAAAACAGATCCAAGAAATAAAAAAACAACATGAAGGTTTAACAAATCACAAACCAATTCATGAAACCCTAAATGAACTAAAAGAAAAATTTTATAGGCCTAAAATGATAAGCGACATTCAAAACCTAATTAATCAGTGCGACATTTGTCTACAAGCCAAATATGAACGAATACCCATAAAAGCCCCCTTTAATATAACCCAAACACCCTCGAAACCTCTTGAAGTGATACATGTTGATATTTTGCAAGTAGAGAATTGAAAACCTTTAACAATTTGTGACGCCTTTTCTAAATATGGCCAAGCCTATCCTCTCCAAGCAGCCAATAATATATCAGTATTTCAAAACTTACTTAAATTTATTTCTCATCATGGTATTCCAAAATGTATAGTATCCGACAAGGCCCAGAATTCAAGAATCATGTGATCGCAGAATTCACAGAGATGTCAAAAATTAATTGGCACTACACCACGGCACGTAATCCAAATAGTAATTCAATAGTCGAACGGTTTCACTCAACACTCATCGAACACCTAAGAGTACTTCGACTCTCACAACCCGATCTCGACTACAATGAAAAAATATTATATTCAGTCATAGGGTATAATAACTCAATCCACTCTAGTACAGGTCATAAACCAGCAACCCTAATTAATGGTCACTTAGACACTCTTAACCCTTTAGAAATCTATCCTAATCAACTGTATGACTCCCATGTAATCGAAAACCATAAACAAGCAATTTCTAAAATTTACCAAGAAATCCGAAACAAAATGCAAGCTACAAAAGAACAAGTAATTAACAGACTTAATGATAGAAGAAAAGATCAACCCCAATTTGATTCCAAAAAGACTGTTTATATCAAAATCCAAGTCAAAGGCAAAAAACGAATCCTCGATATATCTCTAGTAAAGTAATATCAGATAAAAAATTCAAATTACGCACAAATAAAGACACATACCATAAAAATATAATTAAACCCCCTAGAAAATTAACCAAAACATCTTTGTTGCAGACTAACGCTAACATGTCTGATAACAACCATATGAGCCCAAGAAATAAAATTCAGAAACCTGGAGAAAAACCCGGTAATCCTGCCCTTTAATCTTGGTCCCGCAAGAATAAAAATCACATCCCATACTTTCCTTCACTACATCGATTTAAGTCCCATTCAAACTCAAATAAATATAATAAACGAACAATATGAATCCTTGAAACATGCCATTAAAGCAGGTCTTAGCTCCGCCTATAGCTTTGCATTGCATAATTACCATACTCCCATAAATTACGAACTGAAAATAGTTCAAGAAAAACTTGACACTATTCATCCAGTATATAATGTTAGATCAAAAAGAGGCTTACTCGACCCCTTAAAATCATATCGGGTAATTTAGACCAAGCTGACGCTGAAAGATACGATAAAGCGATTAGCGAGCTTCAGAATTCCCAAAATGTTGTAATATCCAAAGTAAATAAACAAATTTCTTTAAATAAAAACTTAAATACAACACTTTCACTTATCGTACATAATCAAAACGTAATAAAACAAAGAATAGAAAAAGTCCGTCTTGAAATGAATCAATTAATGTTTAACTTTAATTATTACATAGAAACCCGAGATATACTCGACCAATTGAAATTAAATTTAGATTCAATACTTAATATTCTCTCAAATTTGGAAAACGCAATTACATTTGCCAAACTACAAAATTTGCGCTCTAGTATCATACCAATAAGTAATATAAAGCAGATGATTAATAAAGTTAAATAAATCTATGGAAACTCTAAAATAATATTTTTAGAACCAGAACAATTTCACTCGTACTACGATATAATCGAAGTTTCAGCATATTTTAAAAATGAAAATTTAATATTTGCACTAAATGTTCCTATAGTGCACCCAAATACCTTTAATTACTACCAACTTTACTCCATTCCTAACAGTAAAAATCTTACTATTATTCCCCCAAAAACCTATTTCCTAATGAGTGACGAAGAATACCAATACGAAGACAATCCATGCCAAAAATTGCCCAGCATTTATCTATGCAAAGAAGATAAGCTGCTACCGTCAAAAGAGAAACCCGACTGTAATTTCGACCTTCTCCGAATAAAAGAAGACGAACCAAAAAAACTGCGATTTCACCAAACTCACAATGGAAGAAGAAATTATAGAAAAAATCAACAACGAATACTACATTGGAATATTTCCGTACGAGACAAAACTTCAAGCCATTTGTTCTAAAACCGACATATTGGCCTTGAAAGGGAATTACCTAATACAAGTTCCTACAGGGTGCAAAATAAAAACAAACACCTACATATTCTACAACGAAAAGAGTTCAACGAAGGAGCAACCACTTGTTCTACCTGAACTCAGACGCTATAACCAATCCACAAAAGCTATACCTCAACTCAAATTATCCGAAGTGTCACTGGACAGGTTGCATCAGATCCAATTTCAACAGCAAAGTGTCCAGCAGCTCCCGAATTTCGCCCCTAGCAACAACCATGTGATATGGTCATCACATGCCGTTACCATTCTTGTAACATCTGCCTTAATCATAATCGTTATTATATATTACAAGAAAAGAAGAAACTTCAAAGGAGAAAAGAAAACAGAAAACTGTAAAGAAATGAAACCCTTCCTCAACGAAGCTCAAGTTGTTCCACCCTCGAGCTCCTCACTTAGGATGGAGGAGTTATGTAGCTCTCACTAAAGGAATCCGACTTTCTATCCTCAAGTCCTAATCTATTTTAAATATTTAGGTTAAGATATATATATATATATATATATATATATATATATATATATATATATATATATATATATATATATATATATATATATATATATATATATATATATATATATATATATACAGTGACCGGCAAAAAGTTCGCAACATATGGGAAAAATTTTTATTAGGAGAGTATCGGAAAAACTTTCCCAGGGGATCGGTTCTGCATGTCCGATAACCTAAAAATCGATTTTGACATACGTCACGTGACCACTGGTATAGCGTCAAATTAAAAAAAAAATTGTTAATTTACAAAAAGTGAGGTTAGTTGACGAGATATTAAAAAAAGTTATTTGAAAAAATTGCTTAGAATTAAATTTTAGGTCCTTGTGCAAAATTTTAAGATTTTATTTAAAAAAATTGGAAAACTCAATTTTTTTTAAATATTTTTTTATCGATTTACAAATTTCCAGTTTTTTTCGTTTAGATAGCTTGGCTAATGTAAAGCCCATGTATCTGGATGAAAATAAACGAATGTAGTAGTTTTTTCTACAATTGACAGGACAAAATTAAAAAAAACAGGGTTTCGCCGGACGCTAGCTGTTGCAATGATTTGTATCTAGCAGCAGTGTCAAAATTTTAGAGACATTTCAATGAGATTACATTGAGAAAACCTTAATCGTCTTAAATATATCTGAAGTTCGACTTTTTGTAAAGTTAAGGGGATTAAAATAGATAATAAACAAAAAATTACCTGTTTATTTAATCGAAATTTCATAAACGAAAACCAATGTAAGAAAAACTTAAAAGTAGTCAAATTCTGTACTAACAACACAAAAAATCATTGTTTTTCCTTGGGTGCACAAAATTTAAAACTCAGTATGACCACCATTTCTCTCCATACATACTGTTGTTCTCGAGCGCAACTCTCGATTAACATTTCGGAGCATTTTACGATTTATTTGCAATACACAATTTATAATGACATTCTCTAAATTTTGTATATTCCTAAAGGGTCGATGTTTGTACACAGGGTTCTTTAGGTATCCCCACATAAAAAAATCTAACGGAGTCAGATCTACAATTCTACAATTGACAGGACAAAATCGAAAAAATAGGTGTTCGCCGGACGCTCGCTGTTGCAATGGTTTGAATCTAATGAAATGACTGTATCAAGATTTTATTAAGATTTTTCGCACATAAATTTAACAACCAGGTCTATTTAGTTGTACTTAAAACTACCAAAGCAGGCTCTGAAATTAAAACAACCAAATAATCTAGTAGGTTAAAAACAACAGAAAAATGTCAAACAAATTATAATTTGTTTGATTTCAACCTATGTCATTGGTTTATGTCTCGCATCTTACTAAGTTTGATATTTTACATAAGTTTATTAATATTTTATTCCTTAAAATGGCACCCACACTACTTCTTCAGGAAAAGATAGAAATTATTTTAATTTCTGGAGATAATTACAAAAGCCATAGAGAAACAGCAGCAATTTTTAATGAGAGGCACCCCGATAAATCCCTCCATTATTCCACAGTATCTCGTCTAGTCAATAAATTTAAAGAAACGGGATCGGTAGAAAATCAGTATAAAGTTTCCCATGAAAAACCGGTAACAGGTGACGAAGGTTCTCTGGATGTGTGTTTGTCGATCACAGAAACACCCCAATTAGCAGTTAGTCAAATATCGGAGATCACTAACATTCACGAAAGATCTGTGCGGAGGATATTAAAAAGAAACAAATTTCATCCGTACAAACCTAAATTTGTACAAGTATTAAAAGATAGGGATTATGACGCCCGCTTCGATTTTTGTGCCTGGTTCCAGGGTATGATTGAGGAAGATTTTAATTTCCCAAAGAACGTTCTTTTCTCGGATGAAGCTACATTTACCTCTAACGGAACCGTCAGTTCACAAAACTGTAGATGGTGGGCCACCGAAAACCCAGACTTTGTAATTCAGAGTAAAGACCAATATAGTTTTAAGGTTAATGTGTGGTGCGGAATTTTCAACCTCAGAATAGTGGGACCTTTTTTCTTTAGAGACAATTTAAATTCAGAACGATATTTAGAATTTCTACAAACTGAGATATCTGACTTTTTAGACAATTTGTCATTAGCCGAAAGAAGAAATTTATACTTTCAACAAGACGGAGCTAGCATTCATTCCACAAATGAGGTGAAGAGATGGCTGGATCAAGAATTTGGAAACCAGTGGATAGGACGGTTTTCTGAAAATCCGTGGCCTGCGAGATCACCAGATCTGACTCCGTTAGATTTCTTTATGTGGGGATACCTAAAGAACTCTGTGTACAAACATCGACCCTTTAGGAATATACAAAATTTAGAGAATGTCATTAGAAATTGTGTATTGCAAATAAATCGTAAAATGCTCCGAAATGTTAATCGAGAGTTGCGCTCGAGAACAATAGTATGTATGGAGAGAAATGGTGGTCATACTGAGTTTTAAATTCTGTGCACCCAAGGAAAAACAATGATTTTTTATGTTGTTAGTACAGAATTTGACTACTTTTAAGTTTTTCTTACATTGGTTTTCGTTTATGAAATTTCGATTAAATAAACAGGTAATTTTTTGTTTATTATCTATTTTACTCCCCTTAACTTTACAAAAAGTCGAACTTCAGATATATTTAAGACGATTAAGGTTTTCTCAATGTAATCTCATTGAAATGTCTCTAAAATTTTGACACTGCTGCTAGATACAAATCATTGCAACAGCTAGCGTCCGGCGAAACCCTGTTTTTTTTAATTTTGTCCTGTCAATTGTAGAAAAAACTACTACATTCGTTTATTTTCATCCAGATACATGGGCTTTACATTAGCCAAGCTATCTAAACGAAAAAAACTGGAAATTTGTAAATCGATAAAAAAATATTTAAAAAAAATTGAGTTTTCCAATTTTTTTAAATAAAATCTTAAAGTTTTGCACAAGGACCTAAAATTTAATTCTAAGCAATTTTTTCAAATAACTTTTTTTGATATCTCGTCAACTAACCTCACTTTTTGTAAATTAACAATTTTTTTTTAATTTGACGCTATACCAGTGGTCACGTGACGTATGTCAAAATCGATTTTTAGTTTATCGGACATGCAGAACCGATCCCCCGGAAAAGTTTTTCCAATACTCACCTAATAAAAATTTTTCCCATATGTTGCGAACTTTTTGCCGGTCACTGTATATATAGGCCAAGATTGTAAAAGGATCAATTAGAAGTTTAAAGTTAGTCTTAGATGCTGCATCGTGCAGAATAGTTTTAATCGTTTGTTAAGACCATCGTGGTCACATATATAAAAAGTTGTATTTTTAGTACGAAATAAATTTTTTAAAAACAAAGTTCGTTAAATCAAGCATTTAACTCGCGTACTTGCCTTTTAAACAAAGCCGTGAGAGAGGCGCAGCCTCCTGATAGACGGGCAATCCCTAGGCAAGCGGCGCGGCGTTTACCGGACGTATCAGTAAAATAGCGTGAAGGTGAATATAGACGCTCATAAGTGGAGTTCACGAAAAGGTACTCACCATAAAGTGTTAGCCATATAGTGTAATATACTTAATTAGGGAAAGTGCTAGAAAGCAGCGGCTATTGTAACGGCCATAAGAAAACAACTTAGAATTGTAAGGCCCCTTAGCTGTGAAATCGGGAGTAGATATTAAGATTATATCCGGCGTAGGAAAATTTTAGTTTGTTACCCGTAGGTAGTTTAAGGGGGTCACGGGACGTTACAAACAACGACTGAGACTTAACCCTGTAATTTAAAGTCAAACCTGACAAACATCTGACAATAAAGAAAATAATTGATCCTCCGTGCAAAATTTCAGTTTTGGGTAGTCACAACTACCCAAGTAAAAAATTGCTGGACGTGCTCGTGCCAGCGACAGGCTGTCCAAAAAGTCCTGGTTTGAGCAAATACTCCTTTTTATGTGTTGTATACATGTATACAGGGTGTCCGAAAAGTCTTAGTACGGGCAAATACTTGTTCTAGTACCAAGATTAACTTAATTAAGTGAGATTTTCAGTAAATCGACTATATTCCTATTTAAACGTGTGGGAGTTAGTGTGTATATATACAGGGTGTCCAAAAAGTCTGGGTATGGGCAATTACTCCTATTAGTACTTAGATAAGGTTCATTTTTTATTGATGGAAACTTAACATCACAACTTTACTTTGAGCTATTGGAAACGCAAATAGTGCCTACTATACGAAATGTGATGGGTCCAAATTATGCAAGTACATTCTTCCAACAGGACGGAGCTCCTCCCCATTTTGGTCGAAACGTGCGCGAATTTTTGAACAACACTTTTCCAAATAGATGGATCGGTAGAGGGGGTACAATCGAGTGGCCACCTAGGTCCCCTGATTTGTCGCCTAACGACTACTTTTTATGGGGACACTTGAAGAACAGAGTTTATACCCCAGAACCTCAAGATTTGGCCGATTTGCAACGTCGAATTTTGGACGAATTTGAATTAATAACGCCAGAAATAATTCACAACACAATTGAAATTAGTACTTAATTAAGTCAGATTTCAAGCAAATCGAATATATTTGTATTAGTATGTGTTTATGTTTGTACGGCGGTCTGTTCTGCATCATCAGTCCGAAGGAGTGTGATATCTTCCTTAATACATATCCTAGAAACACGAACTTTTCAGGGCGTGACAATGATGATATTACCGACCTAATAGAGCCCCCTCAGGGGGAAATTAGGCGGTCTGTCCAATCTAGTTATAGACCGCGAAGCGGTCTATATACCCCCTCTTGGCCAAAAAAATGTTCGTCGGTTGTCGTGAATCTTGACATGTTCACTTTCCCAATTTTTTTTCTCGAAACCGGTTAGCGCGGGAGCGATTAAATTTTCTGGGTTAATAGAGGGATAGTGTGTCTAGCTTAGAAAAAAAATTCAGTTATACAGGATGTCGCGTTTCGAAGTTATTAATCGTCAAAGTCGAAATTTCCGGGATTTCGTATGATACATGATACAGGTCGCAAAACTTAATTAAATCGATTTAAATTTTCGGAGGTTGTAGAGGACCGGGGGCTTCCGAAGCAGATTCGCCAGATGGGTACGGCTCGGATGAAACGAACGATTTTTCTGCATAATCTAAACAAGGATGGAGTGTAAGCGTGGCAACACACGATTATTATAGGTTTTATTGCGGTTGATAGTAACTACACGGACAGCATTCAACAGGGGCATATTTCAGTAACACCTGAAGATAGACTTAATTTAGTCGGGTTTCAAGCAAATCGTTTATATTTCTGTTTCTATATTATGTGAATATTTGTATGAATGTATACAGGGTGTCCGAAAAGTCTTAGTATATGTAAATATCTTTGTCATTAGCACGAAGATAAACGTAATTGAGCCTTATTTCAAGGAAATCGTAAATTTTGTATTCCTTAGTGTGGTTGTTTATATGTTTGTATGTGTACAGAATGTCCAAAAAGTCTTTGTATTCGCAAATATCTTTGCCATTAGTACGAAGATAAACTTAATTGAGTCAGTCAGTCAGTTTCCAAGAAAATCGAAAATATTTAAATTACTATGTGTCGTGTAGTGTTGCGTTAGTATGCATGTAAGTATACACAGTGTCCGAAAAGTTTTAGTATGGGCAAATACTTCTACTAGAACCAAGATAAACTTAATTAATTCGGATTTTAAGTAAATGGACTATATTCCAGTTTAAACGTGTGGGTATTAGTGTGAATGTATACAGGGTGTCCAAAAAGTCTTGGAATGGGCAAATACTCGTATTAGTACTTAGGTCGTATTTCAAGCAAATCGAATATATTTGTATTAATATGTGACGGGTGTCCGAAAAATCTTTGTATGGGCAAATACCTTTGCTATTTGTACCAAAGATAAACTTAATTGTCGGATTTAAAGCAAATCGTATATATTTGCATTTCTATGTCTACAGATTTATATGTTTGTAAACAGGCTGTCCAAAAAGTCTTGGTTTGAGCAAATACTCCTATCAGTACCAAGATAAACTTAATTAAATCGAATTTCAAGCAAATCCATTGTATTTGTTTTTATATGTGTTGTATATACGTATACAGGGTGCCCGAAAATTCTTAGTATGGGCAAATACTTCTACAAGTACCGAGATAAACCTAATTAGTTCGGATTTTAAGTAAATCGACTATATTCCTATTTAAACGTGTGGGTGTTGGTGTGAATGTATACAGGGTGTCCAAAAAGTATTGCTATGGGCAAATACTCCTATTAGTACTTAGATAAACTTTATTAGGTCGGATTTCACGCAAATCGAATATATTTGTATTAATATGTGTTTGTATGTATGTATGCAGGGTGTCCGAAAAGTCTTTTTGTTGGCAAAAATAGTTTCGACGTGTAGGTGTTTGTATGCATGTAGCGATACGGTTACGAAGGGCGATCTATTCTGCATCATCAGTCCGAAGGAGTGTGATATCTTCCTTAATACATGGCCTAGCAACACGAAATTTTCAGGGCGTGACAATGATGATATTACCAACTTTATAGAGGCCCCTCGGAGGGCGATTAGGCGATCATTCCCGTACTAGTTATAGAGCGCCTGGCTGGCGCTCTATATACCTAATCATTGGTCAAAATATGTTCGTTGGTTGCCGTAGAATCCGGTATTTTCCCATTCTCAATTTCTTTTTCTCGAAAACGGTTAGAGGGAGCAACCAAATTTTCTGGGTTAATATAGGGATAGTACATCTAACTTCGATAAAAATTTCAGTTATACAGGGTGTAGCGTTTCGGAGTTATTAAACGTCAATTTCGAAATTTCCGCGATTTCGTATTATATCGATTACAGGTCGCAAAAATTAATTAAATCGATTTAAATTTTCGGAGGTTGTAGTGGACCGGAGGCGTCCGAACCCTATTGAAGTTGGCGATTTTGGGAAAATGGGAAGTAATCTTTTTCATTTTTTTAGGTCGAAAAAGCCACTTGCAGAACCATTTTCAATTCTACATTGCTCGAAAATGAAGCGTCGGACGGGAAAACGGGTTGACAAGTCAAACTTAAGAATCTCAAAAACTTTCTTTTTGCAATACATTTACCTATACCTAACACGACAGGAAATCGTGAAAATTTGGGGAAAACTGGAAATTACGATTTTTCGTGCAAATTTTTGGAGGTTTTTAATTTTTTTCGGGGTCAAAATGGATCCAAATCGAAATCCCTATCCCCTGGTCGGAAAGAGCTCATGGACATACGTAATTTTCATATTTTTTGGTTCCTTCATTCTTTATAAGAATGGAACAATCGACGATTAAATTTCGATTTTTAACCATTTTTTTCATGACATCTCTTTTCCTATTCAATTTCTTCCACCTTTTTCAACGCTATCCCTTGGGGATATAATCAGGCTTTAAAAGCAATCCCGAATGGGTGATCCAGGATCGGATTTAGTAGGTAAAATCTCATTTTTTCCATTTTTTTCAACCAAAACTCATCTTTAAACGGCATTATTATATATTATTTCTCCGATTTAACAGTTCTTTTTTGGTTTATTTTCTTCCCTCATCATCTGAGAATACTCCACACTAATTAAAATTGCATATTTTTGCGTTAAAGTTATAAATAAATAGGTTTTTTGCATCGGGACACGAAAATTTTCTAAAAAGTGCGAATTTTAAAACCATGTCATGGAAAAAAACAATTGAACAGATGACGCTTTACATCGAAGTTAAATATGACCTGTCAAAATAATGCAAAAATACCAGTTTTTGTAGCGATATTGGAAGGATCCTGCAGTGGGACTCTGCGTCGTTATAGTAATCTACTATAGCTTTCTACTATAGAAATCTATTTGCGTTTTCTACTATCGTCAAATTTGCAACTCTGTTTAGTTGTAGACAATGATCGGGTATCTTCGGACTCGCCAAAGTGGTAACTGTCGGAGCTAAAAACATTGAGGAAATTCTAGGGATTGTAAGTTCAAATTTGAATCTGACAAGTCTTCGATTTCGCCGTAGCGTTATTTTGTGAATAATCTAATAATTTTTAATTTAATGTGTAATAAAATATCAGAAAAACCAGTAAGTATAAATTATTATATACTTTAAAGTGCAATATTGAAACAGAGTTAATAATATTTTAGATAGAAAATGAGATCTTGTTTCGCATGTCGACGGTCAGTTGAGAAAGACAAAGTGATTTTGCATAGGTAAGTAACTAATTATTTAAGAAGATTTTGATTTTAATTATAACGTATTATATAAGAATTAATAATTACAATAAATTATACTTAACTATTTTGAGTTTTAATTCGAGCTTGAATAATGTGTTTTTTTTTTAGATTTCCACACGATGCCTCGCTTTATTTACATAATGTTCTTACCCGTTTTGCCCCAAAATCTCAAAAATTAAAAATGATGTATTCACTCTTCAGTTTACATTCTTGTGAAAACTATCCGTCGCTGAAACTCAAGTAGTTTTTCACTTCTTGCTGCTTAAAACTGGCATTATCGGTACATTAGCTATGTCATCGTAAATAGGATAATAATTAACTTTTAGTCCACTTTTCACAAATAAAAACACATTAATCTTTACTTTTGAAAGGTAAAAAGACGAGAAGGAAACCGACAAGCTCACATTTTAAACTGCTGTCAGAACTGACAGTGACAGTTCCGTCAAAAGTGGATGCATCACGTGGTACAAAACCAAAGAAAAGAAGATTTTATATTTGCTTCAAATTTTAACAACGGGTAGATTGGATGCTAAAAATATAGTAGTAATACGTATATGGTTCAAAAGTATGGTTATGTCGAGTGACTCTTCGAAAGTCAATTAGGGAATACAAACCACGTGATCCAATATGGCGGTTGTGAGCAAACATAAATGGCATTTAGTTTTCTCCCATATGAACAGTTAAGAAGATTATTATTATAGATTTTATTTTTGAGACTTGTGTGTTTCTTAAAATTTGTGTTATTTAACATTTACGTGACTTGTCTGCTCTGCAGTGGGACTCTGCGTCGTTATAGAAAGCTACTATTGTTTTCTACTATAGAAATCTATTAGCGTTTTCTACTAAAGAAAATTTGCAACTCTATTTAATTGTAGACTAATGATCGGGTATCTTCGGAATTCGCCAAAGGGGTAACTATCGGAGCTAAAAACATTTGCGAAATTCTAGTGATTTTTAATTTTATAACTAGAAGTTTTGGATACAAATAAAAGTTTGGTTATATTTAATGTTCAAGGTTCATGTTCAAAAGTATTTTACCCACGACCTAAGTTCAACTTTTTCATTTTTTCCATGTGCCCTTCTAGAACTAGTAACACCTAAGTACAGCTTATACTATATCACAGCTGTGACCTAAGTAAATTAAACAGGGGATCACCCAGGATTTTGTCTCAGTAGTAGTGTCTCAGGAATTACGCAATTCGGTGGATTTTTCAATTAGTAGTGCACTTTTTAAATTTTTGTGTGTCTAGGATGTTAGTTTAGGGGAGACTGCAGACCCCAACCCCCCTGATTACGCCACTGAAGTTAGACACCGCAACGTCATCAGCCGAGAACTTACTGCCGTTGTCGACTGGTGACGTTGCGGTGTTTAACTTAAAGAATGCCCTCACGGGCGGAAAAAGCGGAACGGACAGGCGCTTCGTTTGTTAAACATGGCCGCATTCAACTAATCACATAACGAAGCACCTCTCCGCTGTTCCGCTTCCTCCGCCCGTGAGGACCCACTTTTACAGCGTTACTAGTTCTAGCATCTTTGGCTGTTTATTTGGATCTTTTTATTTCTGGATGAGCTTCAGCGAAGTTAATGAAATTAAGCCAGTGTTCATTTCTTACGCGCATTTTACTACAAAAATACTTTTTGTTTGTTGCTTATTTAAAACTATTTAGTAAAAAATTTATGTATTTCGATCTCAAAATTTTCAATTGAGTAATTTTTATCCAAATTATAAGCAAAGTGCCATGTATGCATAAAAGCAAATTAAGGAGCTTTTACTGATCCTTTTTAGTTTTTTATAAGCTTAGGACGATTTGTGGTTATACCTAATGCCAGAGTGAAAATGTTCAAAATTTTGAGACTCGTTAGGTATAATCTTAAACAGAAAAAGCAATAGTTCCAACATCTGACCCCTAAAGCCTTCGTTCACAGAACACCGAACCGGCAGTGCTCTGGCTCTGATCCAAAAATATGTAAAAAAAACTTGATTCATAACCTCACAAACCGATATCTACAGCGTTGGCGATGTCGTTTCAAGACGACAAGATGGCTGCCACATTATCGACTTCAAAACCTACGCAGAGTACGAAACGATATTGCTCCGTTTCTACAAATAGAATTCTACGACGTCGCGGAGTCCCACTGCAACGTTGGCGATGTCGGTCGTTGCAAGACGACAATATGGCTGCCACATAATCGACTTCTAAAGCTACGCGGAGTACGAAACTATCGCTTCGTTTCTACAAATAGAATTCTACGACATCGCGGAGTCCCACTGCTGGATCGAATTCGGCTTGGAATTTACATGGAATTGATAGAATGGACGTTTTTTTATGGATTCCGGAACATTTCATTGCATGAGATGAGCGTTAAATTCCATTTTTAATAAATTTTTGTTGACCCTACATTGCATTATAAAAATCAGTTTCTATACGGAGAATGTATTAAAATATGAAGTGTCAAAATGTCGCAAAAATTACAGTTTTTCTTGCGACATTTTAAGGTTTCTGGACCGTTTTTGGTTTGAAAAATACTGGGCAACGCTTCTATAAACCTTCCAGTGTGGATTCCGGAACATATAATTTGTAGCATTACGCATTAAATAAAAATTTTAACAATTTTTCGATGACGCGGCAAAGCATCATAGAAAGGTTTTATTCCATTAGGTAGTATACGGGGTATATCACAATGGCGGGTCTGATTTAAAATTTTCTTAGGTTTGTTATTATTTGGGAATGGCTTATTCGATTAAATCGAGTGAGGTGGGCAACCGAAAGGAAAGGAAGTAAGCTATTTTCTTATTTGAAAATAATTTCGACATTTCGTTGGCATGACGACGAACAACTTGATATTTCCGTTATTTATAGAGTTGGAGAGTTGAACTTTGATATATGGGAAGAATTCGGTCAATCATTTAAAATTATATGTGCAAATTTTGATTCGCATGGTTTCTATAGCAACGATTAAGGATAAAGTTGACAATTTTTAACTCACGCACGGCTTATCTGATTAAAACGAGTGAGGTGGCCTTCGAAAGGGAAGGAAGTAAGCTACTTTTTTATGTGAAAATAATTTTGACATTTCGTTGCCGTGGCGACGAACAATTTGCTATTTCCGTTATTTATTGAGTTGGAGAGTTGAAATTTTATATCTGGGAAACATTCGGCTAATCATTCAAAAATATTTTTATAAATTTTGATTCCGATGATTACCATAGCAACGATTAAGTATAAACTTGATTATTTTTAACTCGCCGACGGCTTATCCGACATTTCGTTGCCGTGACGATGAACAATTTGCTATTTCCGTTATTTATTGAGTTGGAGAGTTAAAATTTGATATCAGGGAAGAATTCGGTCAATCATTTCAAATATATCTGTAAATATCGATTCCCGTGGTTGGCCTAGCAACGATTAAGGATAAAGTTGACAATTAGTAACTCGCGGACGTCTTCTCCGACTGGAACGAATGAGATGACTATCGAAAGGGAAGGAAGTACACTACTCTTTTATTTGAAAATAATTTCAATTTTTGGTTGTCATGACGACGATCAATTTGATTTCTCCGTTATTTACTAAATTGTAGAGTTGAAATTTCGCATCTAAGTAGAATTCGGTCAATCATTAAAAAATATTTTTGCAAATTTTCAATTTTGGTGATTGCCATAACGATTAAGGACAAAGTTGACAACTTACAACACGCGAACGGCTTCTTCGATTGAAAGAAGCGACGTTCATAACATGTATGCACAATTTTTTTCCTTGAGACGTCAGTGGCGTGCCCGATGGGCTCGCCACCAATCATGATCCAGCTGGTCCCTTTAAGGAAGACAATGTTAATATACCGGGTGTTGCATCGTCGAGCGGGACATAGGAAATCCCATGTAATTTTAAATGGGGTCAATTATTGACTTCCCTAATTATTTTAGAAAAAAAAATCTATTTAGGTTTATTAAAGAGCACTAAAACCCACATTCAAAAGAATAACTTTAGATATTCTTGATTAGCCTGTTTACGAGTTATCGCCGATTTCTTTTTAAATATTTCTCCTTTTTATGGCCCCGTATTTGCGAGCACCAGTCAAGGTAAATGATGACTGTCAAATGAAGTTGTCATTTTGAAATGTGTGCTTTATTGTTATAAAACTCGTACATCGGAAATATTAGCCATGAATTACACTTTAATTAGAAGAAACAATATTCATGATTAAATGGAATTATCAAGGAAATAATTGTCAAAATGTGTCAGACATGTTTGCTGCTCTGTATCCGAATAGACCGATACCTGCAAAATCTACAGTCGAAAGGACTATCAAGAAATTTGAGACAAAAGGCACTGTAATAAATACGTAACTGCAGATGTGAAGCAAGGCAGGAACAAAGAGACGATGCAAGAAATGATAGTGACTTGCAAGTTTTATTGTGCGTGGAAGAGAATGATGGGAAGATCAGCACAAGGAAACTTGAGGATGACATAGGATTAGATCACACCACAGCGTTACGAGTTTTGAAACGTCATGGATATTATTCATACAAATATGAAAAGCATCAAGAGCTCAGAGACAGGGACGAAATACGGCGGCAGGAGTTTTGTTTTGATATGATGGAAAGAGCAAACATGGATAGGGAATTTTTAATAAACATTTGTTTCACTGACGAATGCACATTTACCTTAAACAATGAACCCAATGTTCAAAATTATCGATATTGGAGCAAAGAAAACCAACACATACTGAAAAAAAGCTATACTAGAGTCGAGAGTAATAGTCCTCAGTGAAGGATAGCTTAGTCTTGTATATCCGCAAGAGCAAGTATAGTCCTTCCAAAAGGCATGATATTCTTAAAACAATACGCATACCTATACTTCTTTCAATGCTAAATAAGAGTAAAATATGTATTGTAATTTTTGAAACAAGAACTTTCTTAGCTTGAGAGAAAAGCAAATAAACTTGAAATAAGTATAGCAATTCTTAAGCAAACTGCAATACGGTCGTAATGTAAAAGTAGATAACCTCAACCTAAGTATAGTAATCCTTATTTCATCTTTTCTTAACTTAAAAGAAAAGTGAGTAAGTTTAAAACAAAAACAGCAATCCTTAAGGAACCTACTAATTAAACTTGAGTTACCCGAAAATAAACTTGAAATAAGTATAGTAATCCTCAAATCAACCGCTTCTTGCCCTTGACTTAGAAATAGGTAAACTTAAAGTAAATTTACTAGTCTTTAAACAAATTGGTGCCTTTAATTGACTTAAGAGGAAGTAAACTTAAAATAAAGATAGCAATTCTTTGAAACAATAGTATCTGTAAGATAAGCCAAGAATAATTTGAATTTGTTTAATACTATTTAAGTTTCACTGGAGTATTGCCCCACTTAACACGAGTCATAAATATAGTTGCAGCAATAGGGCCTATACTTGAAGAAAATACAGAATACACTTGTTTTAAGAGTTACGTGCGGTGGGCGCGTTCGTCATTTTATTTTTTGATGACTATTTCGATACTTTTTATTGTATCCAAAATAGGCCTCTGTATCGGCATTCTAGGACCAATTACCTTTTAAAAAATTATTACATTTTATTTGATTTTATTAATTTATAATTAATAGCTTTTTAAACCATAGGTAATTAAGTATAGAATGTTGGTATTTGAGGCTTAGTTTGGATAAAAGAAAGAGTAAATAAATATTCATCAAAAAATAAACAGCGAGCGCGAGACCGAACGTTAATAGGCTTTAATGGTGTCTGCATGTAAGCAAATAAAAGCGGCCCTCCAGAACTCTACTTTTAAAATCTCACCATTTTAAAGGGAAACAGGCGATGAAAGAAAATTCAGTGCAAAGGTGTTTGTATTTTTTTATTAAACATAAAACTACAAAGTAAATATTTGCATTTGTTTTTCACATTAATATTCTATAGTCTAGAATAAAAATGCACAGGCGGATTTTGAAATTTTAAAGTTGTATAGGTATCTCTGTTGCTACTAATGGGACCCATGCCAAATTCAGGTTGGGTTTGCACACCCCGGTATTCTGTTAACTTGTACAACTATAAAAGGAAAAAAAATACTTTTAGCTTTTTAAACTATAATTTGTTTTTAATTTTTTAATGCGCTACTCATAAAAGCGTGTTTTTTTAGTTTTTTTTGTGAATTAGGTTTGGAATATACAGGAGGTCCCAAAAATAAAATTAATTTTTAATTATCGACTTTACAAAAAAGTATATCTTCATACAAAGTTCTACATTGTAAAAAAAGAGCATGGTTATTTAAAAACTAGATGTAGAACAATACGGGGTGGCTCTAGGACTTCTTTTAGCCACCCTGTATGCCCTAGACACAATTTTTGAATAACCATGTTCCTTTTTTACTATGTAGAATTTTTTTTATTAAGATGTACTTTTGTTGTAAAGGCGATAATAAAAAATTAATTTTATTTGTGGGACCTCCTGTATGTTCCAAACTCAATGCATCAACATAAAAAAATTACCTCTAGTAGGTACATTTGCAGTGGCAGTTTACCTTTAAATAACGATTTTGTCTTTTTAGCTTCACGTGGATTAGGACTTACATTTTTGAGCCACCATGTATGTACTAGATCACATTTTTGAATGGCAATGCTATTTTCTCCCGATGCAAAACTTTTTATAAACAGACACATTTTTCGTAAAATCAATAATACAAATTTTTCCATATGGTAAGAACTTTCGAAGACAAGCTGTACTTATATTTTTTTAATAAAAAAATATTATTGTATTGTCACCGGAATTGCATAAGTTTGCAAAGTTTCAAATCTATACGACAATTAGGAGTGGGTGAAAAGTGAGTTGTAAGATTCCATTACAATGTTACAAAGTTACAGGTCAAGATAATAAAAGCGTGGTAATAAGAAAGGTACGAACACGCGTTCTGCGTCATCAAGTTATGCTGTAATAATTAATATATACCTACCAATAAGTTTCCCTCATTTTCTTGCATTTTTTCTCAATGGTTAAGGAATAAAATTCTTTTTCCTACACTGGTAATAAGTTCTTTAATTAATTCTTCCGATAACATATTTACATTTGATTAATTTTAATAATTTAAAAATATTTTTGCATTTTTTTTTTGAACATTTTTCGGGAAAAACGCTTAAAAATTGCTGTCCCCCACCCTTATCACCAAAAGGGTCGCTCAGAAAAATCTGAAAACAAATCATGAACATTGAGAATTAGGTGTAGATTGAACGAAAATTATCAGGATTAAAAAATTCTAGCGCGATCAATTGTTATAATAATAATAATAATAATAATAATAATAATAGTTTTGGTGGTAAGTATACAATAAGCATTTACACACGTCAACACAAAATAGAATAAAATAAAATAAAATAAAATCTTTACTACAAAATATATGTTAGATTAAAGAAAATATAAAACAAATTTTTTAACATTCGAACAAACAACATATTAAAAATGACAGACTACAACCCTAGTCGTGATGTGTCACATTTTAGGAAATAGTCCACTGTGTAAAAGGATTCCCCCACTAGGAACCTCCTCACTCGATCTTTAAAATTTTTTATTAAAAGCAATCTTATTGCAATCGGTATTTTGTGTATTTTTGTGCTTATGATAGATGGACATGCAGATAATATTGTGAAATGAATCACTGTTGACAAAAGAAAGTGTAAACTGGGACAAAGCCCTACAACTTCCTTTAAGGTCGCGATACTGCAATGTTAAATAACCTAAACCTGTATCCCTCATCTCGAAAGTTTCGTGAATGTTTCGTAAAAAATTTAAGAAAATTAGGCATACAACCACGCAGTAAGGATAGATCGTTAACATGACGCAATATTGTTAAAAAACTAAATAACTACGAAAATTCTAGGTATATTTCAATTAAAAATCTTATATAAATACTTACGATTAAATAAAGGAATTAATTCCTCAAGTTTCCATGTCTTGAGTAACTCTTCCATACTTCTGCCCGATTTTGCCACAAAAATTCACCTCTAACAAAGCGTCTAACCAAATTACACGCGAGATACACGAATTACAAACTACAATGGCTGGCGGGCGTTGGCAAATAGAAGTGATTAAGGGGTAGGTGACGCACAGTGGTTCTCTGAGCGAATCTGAGAGATCGAAATTATGTAGACTTAAAATATGTAAATTTAGCACAGAAAGCCACCTTTTATGGTCTATAACACAAGTAAAATTAATCAAACACAAAATTGAGTGTTATAAAATTTATAAAAAAAAAAAAAATTCGAAAAGGGCACTGAAATTCTTCTTCATAGTCTTTAAAATCACTGTTTTTGTGTGATAAACTTTAAAAGCATCTTCAATTTTTCTAACGGAACTGGTTAGGCCCTTCCACACTCTATATAGGTCCTGGTGTAGGGTGCCGTCATAAAAAACTGAAACCTTTTTTTTTTATAAATAGTAGCGCTAAGTATCACGCAATATGGATATCAGTGACAAGCCAAAATGCCAACAGTCATGTTCATTTAGCAACTTTGACGGATAAAGCGTGATCAAGTTTTTTCGGGTCTAATAAACTTCATTCAAACTTTCGTAATTTTAGTATGTCATAAATATGTATATTATCTTAAGTTAGTTTTCTCAAAGATACTTACGTGTTAGGTGTATCCATTGGAAAAACTTATAGAGTTAATTGCACAAACACATCTAATAATAATTATTACTAGGTAAGGACTAGCGCCTTAGGCCACGACATTCGAATAAAAGTGAGTTTTTACCTGCCCTCTGTCGGTCGGCTATGCGAACTTCGACTGAACCTTTATTGATATGTATTACATGATTAATAAGGTCCCTTTTAATGTATCTTAAAGATGAATAGATCACTTAAGGTTTTTCACATTTCGATCTCCCAGAATGGCTCTGGGAACCACTATGTGACGGACCGTTTGCAGCTATACTGCGATCGATGATTTATCACCTTGATCTAAAATAAGTAGTAGTTAGATTGAAAATAGCTATTCTTGTTGCAAATACAGTTCAAATTCAAACAATATGTAGGTATGTCTATTTGTTCCGAGCGGAATTAAATTCACTTGAAAGTAGCCATTCTTTAGATAAGTATGTTTAGTATTTGTTTAAATTTATAGTATTTCCACGAAGAATAACTTCTTTTGCTAGAAAAGTGTATATCTTTGTTCAAGATTAAGCAATATTTATGTCAATGTATATAAACTGTTTGCCATAACTTTAGTTATTCTTGAGACAATGTAAATTACCAATTAAAATAACTTTACTCCTATTCTTCATCTTAAACTAACCCTTTTTCTTGACTGAACAGTAGCAGTAATTAAACCAATATTACTATTGTCTTGGATGCCAATAATAGAATGTTTTTAGATTCAAGATTAGCCTTTACTTGCACTATGAATTTTCACTTGACACAAGAATATTACCGCTTCATGTAAGGCTAATTTTCCAGGAATACTCTAATTTTCAAATTAGATCAAGATTTTTTCAGTGCAGGCTTGTCGAAACAAGGACACAATATCCACAGAAAGTAAATATTTGGGCAGGGATTTTCGGACAAAATATTATCGGGCCATTATTTCTTACACGAAATTTAAATGCAGAATATTATTTGGAACTACTCGAAGATCATATTTTACCTACTTTACATGATGCCGCCAGGGAAAATCAGGAAGTTTGGTACCAAATGGATCGCTGTCCGGCACATAGTACCCTGGCTGTCCGGGAATATTTAAACCATGCTTTTAATGGAAATGTTATTGGCCTAAATCATACATTAAATTGGTCAGCCATGTCTCCTGATCTTTCGCCAAAGATTTCTTTCTCTGGGGCCATTTAAAAAACGGGATATACAAGGATAAAAAATTCCCAAATCTAGACGAGTTAAAAAATACTATTTCTGCCAATGCAATAGAATTTCAGTTTACCAACTAGCGAATGTAAGAAGAGAATTTTATGATCGCCTCGGTTATTGTCTAGCAGTCAATGGAGGAATATTTGAACATCTTCTTAAATCCTAAAGTTGTAACAATTTAATAGTACCTATTAATTAGTAAGTTATTGAAGCATGTAAAATGTCATAATTGACATTGTAGTTGGATACTTTATTTTAGTTTATTTCAGATTAATTTGTATTCATGAATACACCTTTAATATTTCAGATGTATCTACGAGTTTTTATAACAATAAAGCACACATTTCAAAATGAAAACTTCATTTGACAGTCATCTGTTACCTTGACTGGTGCTCGCAAATACGGGGCCATAAGAAAGGAGAAATATTTAAAAAGAAATCGGGGATAACTCGTAAACGGGCTAATCAAAAATATCTAAAGTTATTCTTTTGAATGTTGGTTTTAGTGCTCTTTAATAAACCTATATAGAATTTTTCTCTAAAATAATTAGGGAAGCCAATAATTGACCCCATTTAAGATTACATGGGATTTCCTATGTCCCGTTCGACGATTCAACACCCGGTATGTATGGTTCCAAGCCGATCGAAAGACAACTAGCTTAATTTAATAGGGTGTCAGCGAAATCGTATATTATATTGTATTTATATGTAATAGGTGTTTGTATGTATGTAGCGATACGGTTACGAAGGGCGGTCTATTCTGCATTATCAATCCGAAGGAGTGTGATATATTCCTTAATACATGCTCTAGAAACACGAAATTTTCAGGGCATGACAATGATGATATTACCGACATTATAGAGCCCCCTCGGCGGGCGATTAGGCGGTCTACGCATACTAGTTAGATATCGTTTGAATTTACCACCTATCCGAAGTCATTGCAACTTTTGTAAAAATATAATATTGTAGGTCAAGTTTATTGTAATGTTTGTTACAAGCAAGTTTTATTGATAATATGCCAAAAATATATTATCACTCGAAATTTAAAAATTAATAAACCGTGTAGAGGAGTAGATGTTTTTTACTGCCGAGTTTGGAGATTTATATAATTTTTTTAAAGCTGATATATGTACCCTGTTTTTAATCAATCAAATCAATCAATAAAGCTTTATTGTCGAAAGAAAATCTTATTGACAAAGCATGCTTAAAATTATAAAAAAAAAGTCATTACATTAAGCTAAAAATACTGTTTTATGAACATATTTTTATTGTTTTTAGTAACTAATTAGTCGATTAATGGTGAAACTAGACACTACTAATAACATAATTATTGGTTAAAAGATTCTTTAAAAATTGTTTTGTATATTGTGGTACATTATAAAGGATCGACAATAATTAAACAAATAAATTACTAAACGACCAATTATTGTTGGTTCCCCAACAGTTGCCAACTCTGCGAAGGTGGTTATTATGTAATTATCAGTTAGTTTTAATCTTGGGTTAAGCAAACGTCTCAAAACCGCTAACAAATTATTCAACCGAGACACACCTCTGCGAATGGGCCTAGTTCGAAGTTATCTGTACCTACCTGCTTTATAAATTACTCCACTAATTTTTCCTTTGGTTGATTTACCTACATTTATTTTATAGCTTGTTAAGGTTTGGGTTTTTTCAACTCAGATAAAATAACTAACACCCATATATTTAATAATTATATTTTTTTGTACTATTTTGTGCAAAAGATCGCGAATAGGATATTTTGTTCATGTTAATTAGTGTTTTTTTAAACAAAAATAAATTTGTAATTGAAATATGGTAGGAAAATCTAAATAAAACGCTAAGTCTTATACTTATAATGTAAATGCGGAAATCTGTTTGTCATTTAGTCACGTCACGGAACAACTGATCGCGATGAAACTTTGCATATAAATGTATGATCTGTGTGTACCTACCTTGACGCCTCCACCAAACTGGACAATCGATAAATGGAATAAAAAATTCTTTCATTAGAGGAAATCCAGATTGTGCCAACTTTTCCTTAACAATATGTATTTTATATATAGGGTTCTTCAAGGTTTGTCAATGTATGAAAAGAAGCTGCTAGGAAATCCAAGTGCAAAAACAAAATTTTTGTTCCAACTTTGTAAAAAGCTGTCTCAAACAGTAGAAGAGATATTTTTGAATGCGGTTTCGAGCATGTTAGGGCCCGTTTTATGTTCTATAGAACCAGTGACATAGCGTTGTTTCTAAAGATGGTTTGTTCTTTGACAACCTACGAAGGCTGAAGCGTAAGCGATATGTAAGGTAGGTGCATATGGGAAAGTCCGACACAAACATCCAAAGTTGGAAACATCCTCATCCGTTGGGATTTTACCAGCTCTTTTAAGTGGATGTGTGGGGTGATACCTCCTCGGTCGGGTAAGACCTCCACCACCAATTTCCAAAACAGCACAAGCAAAACACTGCATTTTATGAAAAAAATTATTTCTTATTTTTGTGGGGATTACCGGAATCAGTTAACCAACGTGAAAAACCAACTTTGACCTATTTCAGAAATCTGTCACTTTCTTGAATGCCTATATTTTTTTTAATGAGAAGCAACTTGTTTCCATTTTCACCTTGTATGTTTCTGCTGATTACTGGAGACAGTGTTGAAATATCTGGAGGGGGCAATGCCCCTACTTAATCTCATACAGTGACGTATTTTCCTAGGGGCGTAGGGGGCGATCGCCCGGGGCGGCCGGTCCTAAAGGAGCGGCCGGAGGACTATCCCTCTGGGTTTTGGTGGGCCCCCAATCGTCTCCGCCGGTCGCACTTTTGCTATCGGGTACTGGGGCGGCCGATCATATTCGCCTAGGGCGCAAAATGTCAATCATTTCCAGCTGTTTCAACCATTTCCAATTATGATGTAGCCTCCCTTATACATTAATTTTTCATTTCGGCCCATTGTTGTCGATTGTTGGCTATGCGGGCCCAGGTTATTCCTGATAATTTCTTTATGTCATGGTCCCATCTCAAATTTGGGCGTTTTCTTGGTCTTTTTACACCTCTGGGGTACCATTGTGTAATTCTCGTGG
This sequence comes from Philopedon plagiatum, assembly GCA_963971165.1. Lineage (NCBI taxonomy): Eukaryota > Metazoa > Arthropoda > Insecta > Coleoptera > Curculionidae > Philopedon > Philopedon plagiatum. The sequence continues at coordinate 74,444,212 of OZ020190.1, forward strand.
TCCATCTATTGTCAGTTCTCCTCGCCAAGTGTCCTGCCAATTGTCATTTTAGGGACTTGATTCTGTGGATGACGTCTATGACCTGGGTTTTCTGTCTTATCCACTCAATTCCGTTGCGATCCCTTCTAATTATTCCTAGCATGCATCGTTCCATAGCCCTTTGTGCTACCTGGAGTTTCCTTATTATGTCTGTTTTTAGTATCCAGGTTTCACATCCGTATGTCATAACTGGTAGTATACATCGATCAAACGTTCGTTTCTTTAGGGGGAGTGGCATTCTGGATTTGAATATGATATATATATATATATATATATATATATATATATATATATATATATATATATATATATATATATATATATATATATATATATGTATGTATAATATATATATATATATATATATATATATATATATATATATATATATATATATATATATATATATATATATATAGTGTCTAACGCTGATAGATCTCTAATTGGTTTATTTTAAAAATAAATTAAATTCAATTTTTATGTTAGATATGTAACATTTAAATTTTTGGAAATTTACATGCATCTAGATTTTATGAGCTACCCCGTACAATAAGGCGTATCAGGACGTAAACTACTCTGCCCTAAACCCTAGAATCTTATGTCTATCAGTGAGAAAAAAAATTATCAAATTTTGTTCATTATTAACGAAATTACAGCATATTAATTTTGACGTGCATTTTTGAATATTCGATAATTAATTGGCGTAGTATATATATATATATATATATCTATATATATATATATATATATATATATATATATATATATATATATATAAATATATATATATATATATATATATACTATATATATATATATATATATATTTTTATATATATATATTTATATATATATATATATATATATATATATATATATATATATATATATATATATATATTTATATATATATATATATATATATATATATATATATATATATATATATATATATATATATATATATACTAATATACTAGATTCTTGAACCATTCAAATATATTCTTTATAAATTTTTCTTGGGTTTTTTGGTTCAACAAAATTCAGTAAGTCTACCTCATATTTTTTATTTCAAACGTTTCGGCAACACTTTTGCCTTCATCAGTGTAATTTTTATTCTAAAATAACATTTTGAATTTCAGTCAAACATGCATTTTTATAGGTTAATTAGACTGACTTACCATAAAAAGGTTATTTCCTATTGAAAGATAGGGTGGTCAAAATGACATAATATTTACAAAAAGACACCACATTTAAAAACTTTAAAAACGTTCTAAAATACATCCATACGAAACATAAACACATGAAGTTGAAACGGTACTGAGATTTGCCAAGATAGATTTGTATGGGATCTGCTTTGGTATTTTTTGTTATTTTCGAGATAAGAAGTTATTTTTTGTTTTATATTTATGATTTATTTGTCGGAGAAGAAAAAGAAAAAGGGGGGGTTGGGGGGGGGAGGATTGTTATTAATTGTATTAGTCAATAAAATATTGACTAATTAATCAATAACGTTATAATAAATTTTGCTTAAGTTTTTTATATCTGATTTCTCGTTCACAGAATCCTCATTTTTTTTGATAAATAACATTTCTAAAAATTCCCTTTTTTGCTGGTTTATTTCCGTTTTAAAATTTTGGTTTCAGAAAAATTAAATCTATGGGAGGTTTCCGTTTCATGTTTAGTAAGGGCGGTTTTATTTCTTTTGTCGTATCGATGGCCGTTGAGTCTGCTGTTGAGGTATTGGCTTGTTTGACCTATATATACTTTGGGGCAATTATTACATGGTATTTGATAAATGGTATGGGTTTTACGGTGTTTCTGTGTTTTGCTTTTAAGTGAGCTGAAGTGTCTCTGTAGAAGTTTATGACCTTTGTGACATACAGTAATTTCTTTACCTTTAAAATATTTTTGTAAATTTTCCGATAGACCCTGTATATATGGTATTGATAAAAATTTATCTTTTTTATCTCTATTGTTTTGTAATTCTAAATTTTCGTTTAATTTTTGTAAACGGGAGTTAAAAATTGAGTTTATTAGTTGTGCCGGATAGCTATTTTGAATAAGGATATTTTTAGCTTTTTCTATAGCTGTATTTCTATAATTTGGATCGCTTAGTTTAATAGCTCGGTCTGCTAAGCCTACGACAACAGATTTTTTTTGGGACATAGGGTGTTGGGAGAAGAAATTAAGGTATCGTCCAGACCATGTTTTTTTTGTATACCATTCAGTGTAAATTTTATTATTTTGGTTATACAGGGTCATATCCAAGAAATTAATCTTTCCGTTTTCCTCCGTCTCCAGGTGAATTGCAATTTATTATGGAAAGCATTGAACGCATTTAAAATGTAATTTATTTTATCTTTTGGTACTGCAGTAATGCAGTCGTCTACATAACGTAAGAAAAATGGTATTTGCAGATTTAAGTTATTAATTACATTGTTTTCTAGTTCCTCTAGAGCCATTTGTGCAATCACACTTGAGATGGAGGAGCCCATTGCACAACCCTCGATTTGTTTGTAAAACTTGTCTTGGTACATAAAATATGTCGAGTTTAATATCAGTTTAACGGCCTTCAGAAATTCATTGAGAGGGATATCTGTATATTTTTTTATTTGATCCCATTTGTTTTTAACTAAATTTAGGGCGAATTCTATGGGTACATTTGTGTACAAAGACACAACATCTAAGGATATCAGGATGTGATCATTCGGGATAATAACATTTTTAATTTTCTCCTTGAAGTCCCACGAATCTTTAATATAAGTACTGGATTTATTTGTAATATTTTTAAGGATGTCTTTTAAAAATTTGGATAAATTACTTAATGGTGATTGAACGCAAGAGACGATGGGTCGCATGGGTATCCCCGTTTTATGCAATTTTGGCAATCCGTATATTTTTGGTGGCTGAGCATTGTGAATTTTCAGGTTATTGGCGATATTTGGGGAAATATAGTTTTTATTTTCCCATTGTTTTACTATTTCATTATTTTGTTTTTGAAGAATATTTGTCGGGTCGTTATTAATTTCTTTGTAGGTCTGTGCATCGGACAAAAGTATTGCCATTTTCCTGTCGTATTCATCAGCTTCCATAATTACAGTTTTATTTGATTTATCAGGCCTTAGGATTTTTAAATTTGGGTGTTGCTTCAGGAATGTATTTGTTTTTTTAAGTTTTTTGCATAAGTCTTTTTCAAGGGCGTGGTTTTTAGTTTTGTGTCGATTAGAGCTAAGTTTATTTTTGTGACTTGTTAACATATTGCAACAGCTAGCTCTGATTTCATCTTTATTTTCCGTAGTGAAATTATGAACAGAAACCTCAATAGATGAAATTATTTCCGGGACAGGTAACTCTTTAGGATCTTCAATCGGAACCGCAAAATTAGATCCCAACCTTAAAATATCTATAGCATAATCGGGAATATCAATATTTGTTAAATTTTCAAGCCAGGCTTCTTCTATGTTTATTTTTTTGGGCTTTCCTTGATGATTTTGAGATATAAGACGATTTATCTTTTTATGTTTTTTGTTTTATTTTATTAAAGAGCGCTTCAAATTTTCTGTGTTCGGTTTCCAGGAAATTTTCAAAAGTATTTGGTGGAAGAGCCTGCTGTAATTCTAATTTGATTCGAGAAATT